>QKWP01003143.1:0-29717 GCA_003550325.1 Gigaspora rosea | reverse complement strand
ATTCTCTCAACCTATCAGACACATTAACTACTAACCCTTCAGTCCCCAAATTTCCTAAACCCAAAGGTCCCACCACACCCTGCCTACAACATGAAACCGCAACATAAGCAAGATAACTAACATACGTATATAGCTAAAAAGAGAATTGGGGCGTCATCTTGTGTATCTCTTTCAGGTACTTGCACTGACACTGCAGCTGTGGACCCTAACTGTCCATTAATAAGGTCCTTGCACTGCCACTATAGCTGGGGAGCCTAACTATTCACTAATAAGGTCCTTGCACTGCCACTGCAGCCGCGGAGCCTAAATTTATTTATAAGGTCCTTACACTGCTACTGCAGCCGTGGATTCTAACTTACCATTAATAAGGTCCATGCACTGCCACTGCAGCCGCAGAGCCTAACTGCTCATTTTTAAGGTCCTTGCACTGTCACTACAACTGCGGAGCTTTCTATTCACTAATAAGGTCCTTGCTGCTACTGCAGCCGCAGATCCTAACTGTCTATTAATAAGGGTCTCTGCACTGCCCCTGGAGCCGTGAAGCCCAAAAATTGCTACTGATGGTCCTTGCACTGCCATGCAGCAATAAAATCCAAAAAACATACTACAATATCTACTGTAGCTGTGACTGATACTAATAATACTTGCAAGCCACTTAAAATAGGGGGCGTGAGATAGAGCCAAGGTGAGCGATAGCAAAACCAAAGGTAACTTCTTCAATTCCAAAACAACAAACCCTTATAACTTCATTCCTTAATATCTGCATGCCCATAGTCACTATTTATACACTTAGCCCTACTTCAATATATCCTCTTTACCAATATTCGTCGAAACCTAAATTTGCTAAAATTATACGATACTACAACAAAAACAACAAACAAACCCACCCTTAAACAAGAAGCCTCAATCAAAACACAAACTATAAAAAAAAATCTACATGATCTGCAATAAAATCAGCTGATCTCGCAATAATGACTGCTCCGTCACTTTGTTGACGAGCTTATCAGTGATTGCATTGATTGTATTAGGGTTCCAAGCTCTGACCCGGATAACCGTGAAACCAATAACCCGACCCGAAAAAATTACTATCCGGGTCATATTTTTGACAAGCCGGTTTAAATATATAAACCGTCAATAGACGGGTCATCCGTCAATAAACGGGTCACCCGTCAATAAACGGGTCACCCATCAATAAGTCATAGGAGGAAATGCTTCTTTATATGAAATTTCTTTAAAATTATGTATTTAGTTGTATTGTTTACTTACTTCGCTAATCAGTTATCCGGGTCACCCGAACATAACCGGGTGACCCGTTTTATTCGGATAGCCGGATCACCGATTACAACCGGGTGACCCGTTTTAATCGGATAACCGGGTTTAGTTTCGGGTACCCGGTTGGAAAAGATAATTGACCCGACAGGTCACGGATAGGGATTTTCAAACCGGTTTGGAACCCTAGATTGTATGTCTGTGCAGAGATCTACAAATTTGATTATTCAATAAATTACCAGTGTGAGTATGAAATTTAATTCATTTCACTATAACAATTGTGTTTCAGGACAATGTATAATTAATCATAATCATTTAATTGTTCAATAAATTACCATGCATTAATTTAAATTGACTACCCTTAACCTGTGCCAGAGGCACGGGCTAATATGCTAGTAATAATATAATAAACAAGGAAGAAAAACCAGGGCTCCGATAGTGCCCTGATTTTTTGCTAATCTGATTTTTGTATTAGTATTAAGATTTGTTTTTATGTTTTATAAATTTGATTAATTTGTAGTTTTTGAAGTTAGTTTTTTATGAAAGATCATAAATAATATTATATTACTTTTTTATTGTAATTTTATTTTTTAGTTTTACAATTATTTCTCACTATAATGAATCTTGATATACTAAGCTTTGGTTATACCAAATTAAAAAGTTTAGAACAAATCACTATATTTATTTACATTGGATATATTGAGCTTTATAATAAATTTGCTATATGGTATGCAAACTTAATTGGGCCAGTATATATAATACACAAAGTATATAAAAATATTTTATATAATGAATTAATCCTTAAAAAAAGAGAAAAATAAAATAAAGAAAATTGGCATAAAAAAAAAAAAGGCTGTTTTAAAGATCTTTACCTCTCTCACTTTTACCCCCTCTTTCTCTTTTGCCCTCCCTCCTCTCTCTCCCTTCTCTCTCTTTCTTTGTTTCTTTCCTTCTAATTTATTTGATTGGCTTATATTAATTTATCAATTATTACAGGTTATCAATTTTGGTAAGATCAGTTTCAATCGTTAAAATTATAAAATGTGACGAGATTTTTTAAATAATATATTTAATCATGTCAATAAATCTTATTGTTAAGTTTTTTATAATGAATCTCTTATATATATATATTCAGTATAAAAAAAAAAGTTGTATACTGAATTTATCGAACAAAAATTCCTAGAACAGTTTGTTTGGTATAGTGAGAGGTGACTGTATTTTATTTATCGTATTAATTCTTCATATACTACATTTACAGTTTTTGCTTCTGAGCTGTTTTCTGGTAAGAGAATTAGTGCATGGTTTCTGTCTTTTACTCAGGATATTGCTGTGTATAGTTGTCCATGAGCGAATATATTGGTTCTAAGGTCAATGACAGCACGATTTAATGTGAGACCTTGACAGCTGTTAAATGTTGTTGAATAAGCAAGACGTAATGGAAATTGCTTTTTATATACTGTCCAGGAGCAGTAATCAGGTTGCAAGTAAAAATTGATTCTTGGAATTAAGTGGGTTTCTGATATATTTGCAGAATTATTTTGTTTTAGCACTTGTATTTCAATTACTCTTTGGCCTAAATTAGTTATTATAACTCATGCATTTTTAACTAATCCTTTGTCAACAGAGATATTTCGCATTATGGAGCATATAGCTCCAATTTTCAAGTATATTTCGTGGTTAGGTATTCCAGGGTATGTTAGCTGGGTAAGGTAATCTGGCGTTGCAACAGGGTGATCATTAATTATTTCATCATTTTCTTTGACTATATCGTAACTAAAGTATGTGCAGGTTATTCTAGGTAGTTTGTCAAGGATTCGATAATTGAAATCATCAACTAAAGTGTTTCTGGGACTGAGAAATGCTCTTTGTTGCAGGCTATAATCGTTAGGTATTGTGTTTTCAGGATAAAGAAAGGAAATTGCTTCTCTTATATCTTGTGTAGTTTTAAAAATATTTAATGGAACTTCATAATCTATATAGTTTTCACCTATATCATCTACAAATTTAGCGAAGTATGGATCATTTGCATTGCGAATTGGTTGATTTAGGGTGAGTATATTAAAAATTTTCAACAAATGCAAAGTTTTGATTGATGCATTTATTGTAGAGCTTTGCTCACTCCTTTCACTACCAGGGCTACTTGTCTGAAATCACCAATACCTATGAATGGTTTTCCACCAAATGGTTCATCTTTTTCATAAATTTCCCGGAGAAGTAGGTCTATACTTTCTAATACAGCTTTGTTTATCATAGGAATTTCGTCCCATACTATTAATTCAGCAGCTTGAATTAATTTTGCACGGTTGCTATTAAGTTTTATCATTGATTGAATGTTTAAATTATTTTCTTCAATGGGTATGTGAAATAATAAACAGGCTGTACATCCACCTTCATAAAGAAGAGCTGATAAAGCTATAGTTCCACATATTAGAACAATTTTTTTTGCTGCCCAAATTTTGTAACAAATAGCATTCGTCCAGATTTTCCATCTAAAAATATTTGAAATTTATTTGGAATTATTGTGTCTTTTTTTTCTTTCTCAAGCACAAGTTTTATAATTTCTTCATAAAAGATAGCTTGTTCTGAATTCATCATTGAATGTAATTTTTTAGCAAGTTGTTCATACTTTTTATGGTCAGAGTAGCATTGGAGTTCTGCAGTTACTTCTCTGGTCCATGAACGTGGTTCAGGTAAACCAAATTCATGGATACGTCGTCCAAGTTCTGCAAGCATTGATGCTATTTCTTGAAGTGTCATATCAGTTGCTAAAAAGTGATTGCTATGTAATTGTTCTTGATAGTCAGCAGAAAAATTGTTTTTATATCGATTCCAAAGTTCAAGTGATGGGCACCATCTAATATTAATTGTATAAATAAAAACCGTAATTGTGCTAGTGTATAAAAATTATCGATAGCTTCTTTCATAGTAAGCACACCTTCACTCTCACTTGCAAATAATCCCATTTCATGTGCAACTTCTTGGTAGATATTATAAGCATTTCCATTTATAATTTTAAGATCATTCCAAGATCGAACAGCACGATACAATAGGATAATTTTTAAGTAAAATAATTCACCAGCCCCTGGTGCAATTAAAACTATTCTTGTGATTTTATTGGTAGTTCATTTTTGTACGGTTTTTTTTAGTACTTTAGGATGTTCTTGTTCAACAAAATTGTTTTCGTGTATAGTATCTGGATTAAAAGGATATAGTATGTAATTTTCATAATATTCTGTGTATTTTAATTGGGTAAAGAAAGAATCAAGTGGTCGAAGTAAGTAACGATCAAGAAGTGATACAGATGATGAAGTGTTTCGGTAATGGGTATATTGGGGAATATTAGCATTAGGAAGATGAATTGGAAGTGTTAAAATGGATGGATCTGACATTGTTATAGGGTAGCAAAAAATTCTCCATACAGCTTCAGTTGCTAATAAATTGCTTCCATTAATATAATCTTCAAATTCATTAATATGTTGATTAGATATTAAATTGGTATTTGTTGTTTTCGAGTTATTTTGGTTATAATTTTTAGATTCAGTTGTACTTTTGTTATTCACAGCAAATTTCACATAGTCAGGGCCTTTGAAAAGATATTTAAATAAATACATAAACAGATTGACAGTAGATGCAATTTTGAAGTTAATATAACGTTCTAATCTTGAAATTAACATGGAATTATAAGGTACAACCCACATGTCTTCTTGCATACGACGGCGATATTGGACAAAACCTTTTTCATTAACATGTGTTTCTTGGATTATTGGTTTTGGATAATTATAGATGCATTTTTCATTACGAAGACAACGTGTTGAATGTTGTTGTTTATGTATCATATATCTTTTAACTAATTCTCTTAAAGATCTAGGTAATTCTGCTATTATAACTTTATCTATTTGATTAACAGAGAGTTCAGGTTTCATACATACTACTACATGGGCGTGGGGAAATCCACGTTTTTGAAATTCTATTACTTCAATAATATAAATAACTTTCCAAAGTGAGTGTGTATTAATTCTTTAAGTTTTTTAAATCTTGAGTGAAAAGAACGAACAACAATTGGAGCAATTTCTAATGCGTTTTGTCCAGGTTGCAATTGTGAACGAATTTCTTCCCAATTTGGATTGGTAGTCATTGTAATAAAGAAACTTGGTTTTCCTAGGCTGCGAGCAAGAGCAAGAGCATTCGCAACATGAGATGAACACCATCTTTTGGAGCCTAAAAAAGAAGCAGGAAGATGCAAATCCCCTTCTTCATTTTCATCAATTTCATTTTCGAAGTCTCTTTCAATGGTAATATTAGTTTGTTCATTTCTTATTTTTTTCTTATTTAACTTTTTTTTTATTCAATATAAAATTTAAACGTTCTTCTTCTACACGTAAATACATGTCGACTAGGTATTCCAAAGTAAATCTTCCAAATTTTAAGAATCATTGCTCTTGTAACAAACAACATCGATACCAATCAATTTGAGATAAATTGTAGTTATTTTTATGTGCCATCCTGGTGTGCCATGTGGGAAAAGTAAGGAGTACTGCAACGGTTCATATTGTGAACTAAAAATGCTTATAAATCTAGGCATAATATCTGTGTTGCGCCAAATTATGATACTACGTGGATTTACATTAACAATATTTTCAGCATGCATGATAGCAGCAATCTCTCCTGTGGAGCATTTTCAAGTATTGCATTATATGTAAAATTATGTTGAAATGTTCGTAACCAATTCATATAAGGATTAACTTGAATTAACATGGTTCGAATAGTTGAAACCCAATCATCTGGTATTTTTTGTTTTTGAGCTATAATATATTGTTCTTGCTTGTTATAAATGTACCAATGTAATGAATGGTTTAGAGTATCTATAGGTAACATACGGTGGTAAGTGCGTCCTGTAATACATACTGTTGAAGGTGCTAGAAGAGTTACAAATTGACCTTGTATTCCAATTGCTGTGAACAAAAAAGCATGTTGAGTTTTCGGGAATAGCTGCTACATCTAGAATTATTAATAATATTATCAATATTCATAGGATAAGATGGTAATGGAGGTAACATGCGTTTTCCATTATTACAGCAAAATTCTGGAAGTTCACCAGTGAGAAGTGCAGTTGAACAATAATTGCATCTTCGATTCCATAAAAAAGTTAATGATGTTAATGTTGTATTATTTAAAGTATTTAACTTATCCCACCAAAGAGTATTATTTGTTGCAGTATGTAAGTTATTATTACAATAATTTTTATGTTTTGTTTTTTGTTTTTTTGCATGATATTTACATTTATAATTAGTTTTCCACTGTTTAGTGCGAAGTTTTTGTCTTGCCATTTTTAATATGAGTTTGAAATATATTTCTAATCGATTTAATTTTTCAAGCTTTATATACTATAGTTCACGTGTATTTTTTTTATTATATATATTTATTATTGAAATATTAAAATATGTATTTTTACTTTTAATTTTGTAATATATTATTAAATAGTGATTTTTAAATTGTTTTTTAATTATGACATAAATAGCGTTATGAGAATTTTTTTCAAAAATGATTTCATCACAGGTAACAAATTCGTTATTAATGATGAAATTTAAAGGAATTTATTTATGACATAAATCTTGAAGTCAAATGGTATTTATCAATTCAGGTAAGTAACATATAAAAAATTTTTTATTTATATATGTTCAGTTGGGATAATTTTTTTTCACTAGTTTATTGAAAAAAGTAATCTTTGCTCAATGCCATGTTATGCAAGCACTATCGTAAGGATTAAATTTGTAAAGAAGTATGAAAAAGAAGATACTAATTTTGTAAGAATTTGGGCTATTGGCGGATATCCTATTGAATGTAAAGATTATGATATAGATATGACTTTGTTTGTACCAGTTGATTTAAATGCAAGGGATTTAGAAACACAAGCTGTTTTCGAAAAAGATAATTTCTATTGTGTTGGAGGTAAAATTGTGCCAACATACTATGGAAAAAATAAAAAAGCAAAGATATTGTAATAGTAATGTTTTAAGTGTTAGGAAATTTCAATACTTAGATTTTTGTTTAATTTTAGATGACTATTTCAACTTCCACGCATTTGACTATTCATGATAGAGCTTCTAAACCTGAATTAAACAAATGTCCATTAAAAATATCATTGATCGGGGTTCCTAAAGAAATGCCGAAAGAAGTTAAAAATGATGAAAATGCTATTATACAAACATCAATAACCGATTATGTTGGGGAAGAGTGTAATTTCACTGTGATGTTGTTTTTCCGTATCTTAATCCACGATTTGCTCATCTAAAAACCACAATTAAACCTCAAGAATCATTGATGTTCGTTGTTGGTCAGATGGAAATTCTCAACAATGAGTTCTTTGTTTACACTACTGATATTAACTATGTTGATATATGTTTCGAAAAGAAAAATTTTTTTAGCAATACTATGCCTCAAACTACTTCTGGAAGTTTAATTCAGTTAAAGCTTTTAGCTACTTATCAAAATGTCTCAGGAAATTCTAAGGAAAAATCAGAAAATGAAGTTGCATCTTCAATGCATTCAAGTTCTTTTCATGACAGACCTGAGTTTGTTTCATCAAACGATTCACAATCATCAAAACGTGTGCGAGTTGAAGATGATGTTACCAATTGTGAAGATCAAATATAAGATAATAATAATATCGTTGATTTTGATAAAGAAGAAGAATCATCAAATGATGATATTAGTCATCAAAAGAAAGGTTCTAATAGTCACAAAAGGGTAAAGAACCTTTAGGTCGATCTTTGCGTAATTCTTTGAGATCACATGATTCAACTGCAAGTAATATTAAACCCGAAAATAAATAAAATTTTTTTATTTTTTATTTTTTATTTTTTTTATATTTTAGAATTTTTTATCGCACTATCGTTTTATTATGAATTTGTTATTTTTAGTATATATTTTTTTGTTATAATTAATATTAAAATGAATATATGTTCTTAAATTAGCATGTTTTTCACAAAGTTTTTAATAAATACTTTCCATATTTGACTAATTTGAAATTATAATTTGTAAGTTCATTATTCTGTCATAATTCATTTGAGTATTTCCAATTTTAGTTAACGTATAATTAATTCAATTTATTTCTTAAAATATTCCCACTAACATTGATATTTATGCGAAATAAATTGTAATTTACTCATTTTTTAAAATTACGGGTACTCACGAAATTAATTTCTTCACTTTATGTCAAAATCACGGGTGTAAAGATTTCACGCATATATATGCAAGATTGATCTGTTATAATTTGTTTGAGTATTTCCAATTTTAGTTAATGTATAATTAATACCAGTTTATTTCTTAAAATATTCCCACCAACGAATTCATAATTTCATATACATTACCACATTGATATTTATGTGAAATATATTGTAATTTACTCTAATTTTTGTATAATCATGGGTACTTACGAAATTAATTTCTTCAGTTTATGTCAGTAAAGATTTCGTCTAATTACATGCACATATATATGCAAGATTGATCTGTTTGAGTATTTCCAATTTTAGTTAACGTATAATTAATACCAGTTTATTTCAGTTTATTTCTTAAAATATTCCCACCAACGTATTCATAATTTCATATACATTACCACTTTGATATTTATGTGAAATATATTGTAATTTACTCTAATCTTTGTATAATCACGGGTACTCACGAAATTAATTTCTTCAGTTTATGTCAAAATCACGGGTGTAAAGATTTCATCTAATTACATGCACATATATGCAAGATTGACCAATCAGATAGTTTAAAGGGTACATTTGCATACAGGCATCATTTTATAATTTTAGGAAAATGGCGGGTGTAAAAATTTCCTTTTATAGATTAAGAGGAAATTTTGACTGTCGATCATATGCACAAAAGCGACACAAAATACGATAAATAGTAATAAAGAATACACCACATAAACATAGATAGTAAGGAAGATTACACTGCATAAACAAATTAGGTAAGGTGGAGCAGTCAAAATTGAATAGCTTTAATAAATATCGATAAAAACGTGATACAACGAGTACTGCATGCAATGCTCTACAATTCATAAGAATTATCTATAAAATTTACATTCAAGTTTTTGCAAATGTTCTAATAAAGGCTTACATAGTCAAAATTTAATAACATTTGGAAGAATTCTTATAATAGGCTACTAAAAAAACTAAAAAAATATTGCAAAAATTTAAATTTTTATACAAATACTGTATGGTTTAATATTTTTATCATTTTCTGTAATCCAATATAGGTCATTATTTGCCTTACGTAAATTATTAGGATTAACCCTATTCTGAAGAACGACCTTACATTTACAATTCTGATTATAAAACTATTTAGTATAACATTTAGCCTCTTTAACATCAGGTGTTGAATAGATTCCTTTTTTTTATAAAAAAAGAAATTTCGTTATAAAAGATCAAACCTATCTTGAGCGATATTCTCAGCTGCATCTTTACTGGTACCATGAAAAGAGACTGGCCAACTAATTTTATCAGTTCCTAGCCATTTATTATCACTATACCTTTTAGTATTAATTGCATATCTTTTCCACCCGTAAGGTGGTTTGTATGGTTCATTTCCATGTTTAAGAGTCGGTCCAAAACATTGATTTGCAAAGTCATTATCATATATGGGCCTAAATAATCATTAGTCAATACGAAATAACTAAAAGCATCTCCTATTGAAAATTGTCCAAAATTTTTAATAGGTACGCACGTAAAACAAATAATTTATTGGTTTTTACTTTTCGTGCTTAATCACCATTATTACAACTAATTTATATAATATTTTTCGTAACTAAACAGCAAAAATTACAGAAGTACAAAAGTTTCTCTAAGTGCAACTTCTCAAAATGTATTCAAGCCCAAATATGTACATTAATTAAATTTCGTATCAAGCATCAAAAATTACAAAAGTTTTTCCAAGTGCGACCTCTCTAAATGCATTCAAGCCCAAATGTGTACTTAATCTTTATGAATATTTATTCTCTAAATACATGCTGTGAAAAGACTGGTCCCTACATGTTGCATTTAAATGTTTATCTTGACAAGGTTATGCAAATGTATACAAGTTTAATTGAGTAGTAAAGGTTCATTATCTTTACTAATTTAAGTTATTTTACAAAGAAATCTCTTTAGAATTCATATCTAACATTATTCCAAAATTTCTCTGTATAAATGGGGCCTTTGAAACCCTTACCAACTCAGTAATAATATTTTATTTCTCAAAATCTTTCCATATTAGGTCAAATTCTAAGACCAAATCTAATCTTTCAGAATACAAACTTTCTGAATACGTCAAATCCCTAAGACCAAATCAAAACATTCCGAATACAGTCATAATTCCAAGACCAAATTTATAATAGAAATAATTTCCTATAAACAACATTCATTAAACAAACAATGAGTTCAATATTGCTACCGTATCTTTGATTCGCCTTGCTGCCAGTACTTTAGCAGTTCCAGTTCCATAGGTATCAACTTTTTAGGGTTATTATAATATAATTATTATGATCGCATACATTCAACTTACTTATTTTCGTTATTATATTTGAAAAGATAACATCAAGGACTTGCTTGGCTCTTGAAAAGCGTGCCCAACACTTTGAAGCAGTAAAAGGAAAACAAGACGAAAAGAATGCTAAAAATGTTAACAAGGAAAAGACTCAAAACGAAAAGACCAACAAACATGCGAAGCACATGCTACACAATTAAATGCGAAAGAATCTAATGCTGAAAAGAACGACAAACATAATGAAAATAATAAACAATAAGATGGAAAGGAATTGAATCATGACAAAACAAAACAGAGTCACAATGAAATTCATAAAAATCACAAAGATCTAAATTTGCAACAAGATAAAAGGAATAAAGAATTCGGAACAAAAAAAGAGAAAGATGCATAAATTAAAAATAAAGATGGCAGCCAAGCGAAATTACATGAATAAGAAGCGGCTCATGGCTCTAGTAATGCAAGACATACCAATTTATATTTGAAAGAAGATTCATACAAAGAACAACATGACAAAAAGAAGGAGGGCAACAATCAAGTGAAAACTAATCACGTAAATGAAAATGGGAAATCGGACGAAAAGAATGCGAAACATAATTCTAATGAAGTGAATGCGAAGGAGAATAATGTTAAAGTTGATGAAAAGAAAGATAAAAATGCTCAAAAGAATGTGAAAGCTCAAGACAAACAAACTAAAAATCAAGAAGTGAAAGAAGTAAAGAAAACAAATATTAAGAAAGGGGAAAGAAAGAAGATTAAAATTGTATAAAAATTGCGAAGATGAAGAATGAGTACTATAAATAAGAGATTAATATTAGCCTTAGTCAAATATTTCATAATAGTGAATATTCATTTGAAGAAACACGATATTATTATAGACCTTAGTACATGTATCATATATTAGTCTTGTGTATCTAATGCTGTTAACCTCGTAATAAAGGTTGTATTTTAATTTAAATATATCATATAACAATTATTTTTTTTTAGTCGCTTAGCTATTAGTAGTGACATTCTAAATAAATCAAAGGGTTCTGTTATGATTTTCTAAAAGTCACATCTAGTGATGTGACGCGTACGGTACTATACGTACTGTACGATACATGCATACCTACGTACGTACATATTTAGACACTTTCAAACTAAATGTCAGTGAAGTTTTTTGAAAACTTTCAAATAATTATCTTGAACTTCTTGAAGATAAAGAAGACTTCAATGTAATTATTAAAATTGGAGGATCTCCAAACCTTAAAATATTCAAGCACATTCAACTATTTCGAACATCGATCTTTATATTTCAGTATTTTCATAATGAATTAGAAATAGCAGACAAGGATGAAAATAATAGTAAACTAATTATTTTGAAAAATGTTTCTATTCGACAATTTGAAATCATTATCAAGTAAGTTATATGTTACTTCGGTTTGTATACCAGAAAATCACTACATTTAGCCGAGGTAAAATTCCTCCTCTTATGTTTTAGGGTTAGGGTGCAATTTGAGCTTAATATAGGGGTTAGAAAAAAAGGTTCAAATTTTAGTTAAGGTTAGATTTTTGAGGGAGCTGAGCATTTTTGCTTAGAACCTCTGTCCCTAATTACTTAGTGCATTTTTGAGATATAGCATTTGGTGAATTTTCCCGGTGAATAGTTAGCAATTCACTGCATACAATATATGAATTTATTAAAATTATTTTTAATTTCAATAAAATAAAGGTATATTTATGGAAGAATAACTTTTTATGAAGCATCATTTATTTTTGAGTTAATGCTCTTAGCATGTGAATTTATTCTTGAGGAATTGGCTGTAGGGATCCAAACTATAACCCGGGTAACCGTGTACCCGATGACCCGAACCGTAAAATTTGCCAACCGGATTATTTTTTTGACAAACCGGGTGACCCGTTTTACAACGGGTAACACGATAATAAACGGGTGACCCGTTTTACAACGGGTAACACGATAATAAGCGGGTGGCCCATTTTACAACTGGTGGCCCGGTTGGTAAATTCGATTGATATATTGATACGTATCGATTAAGATAATTTAAGATCAGGGCTAATATAAATTTTATAGACTCATACGTACATTTCTGGTTGTATACGGAAATATGATACTTTCAAAGTCCGTCACTTTTAAGATAATCACTTTTTTCTAGGGATTGGGACTGTTATTCGTTTAACCGCGATTAATCGTTTATTTATTTTATACGGTTAAACGAGTAAAGGTTTTAATAAACGATTAAAAACCGTTAAATTATTCGCTCAATCGTTTTAAAATTTTATACGATTAATCGCGATTAATCGTATAAAATTCTAAACCTATGGTTCCAATCCCTACCTTAATTCTCTATTTTAGTAGTCGTTTATCGTTACAATTCTGGACTTACAAAAGAAAGAAATGAGGCGAGTTTTCACTTTATTTATTTATTTGTTTATTCGTAATTAACCTACCTATTCTTGCCGTTACCATTCGTCGTTTCAATTCCGGTCTTAACAAAAAGAAGAATTTGAGAGGTGAGTCTCCTTGATTCCGGTTATCACTCATCGTTTCGATTTGACCTACAAAAGAAAGAAATAAGGGGAGTCTTCATTTTATTTATTTATTTTCATAATTTACTTACCTCTTCATCATCATTCGTCATTCTGATTCCGGACCTATAAAAGAAGAATTTGAAAGTGAGTTCTTATTTTTTTTCCTAAATTATTTATTCATTTATCTATCTTATAATTTATTTACCTTGCCTTTGATTCTGGTGGTTTACTGCTCCAATTCCGAATCTACAGAAAAAAAGAAATGAGGTGAGTCTTGATTTTATTTATTTATTTATTTATCTTATTTTTTTTCCTAATTTACTTACCTTTTCTTGCCATCGTCTTTTGTCGTTCTAATTTCAGATACTTTTCGACCAAATAGTTACCCTTCATATTTTATATGGGTTAAACGATTATATCCTCAGGTAATTAGTTATTTATACGGGTCACCCGAATTCATTCGGGTCATCCGAATTCACCCGGGTTACCCGATTATATTCGGGTGACCCGTTTTAGTTTCGGGTACCCGGTTGGAAAAGACGGTTGACCCGACGGGTCACGGGTAGAAATTTTCAAACCGGTTTGGAACCCTAATTAGCTGAATATCTTGAAACCATTTTAACTAAATCGAACGCACATTGGCTTCATTGCCATTTTGTTCGCATTCATCAAGAAAATTTCCAAAATGACAAGCTTTTAATGATAGTTTGATAAAATGCCCAAATAAAGGTTTCGAATCCGAAAATTTTACCGCTCTTCAAGAAAATTCATTGGTTTTGTGACGATTCACAAATGGAGGAAATCAAAATTTGGTATTGCAAAGAATCCTGGTTTATCATCCAATCCTGAAACTGGTCTAATGAAAATATTTTAGTATTAAAATTTACATTAAAAAATTGTTTACCTCTTATCCGTTATTTTCAAATATCTGATGATGATATTTACAATTTGATCAAAAGACATATGACGCCAAATCGACCAATATCATCAATAATTCTTCTACCTTGTGTGATTTTAACAGAATTACACATAGATTGACAGAATCATTTTCGAATGTTATTAATAAAGCACATGCAGCTAAGGGTGCTTCATGAATTGAAAGCAATGCTGATATGTACACTATATCAAATAATCAATATGAATTTAAATTGCCTCTTCGTGAAGTAGAGATGGATTCACTCGTAATTTGTTTTGGAATTTATATGATAAACAGAAAATTTTAGTTATAGTCATAAAAGTTAAAGATACTGATGAGATTCTTGGTGGTGATAATCCCATTGGGTTGGATAAAGCATTTAATTGCTTTAAGAATTGCAAAGAAAGCTTTATTTTTTCATTAAAAGACGGGATTATCCTAAATTCTATTTTAAGTCATGCGAAAGGTAAGGATGCAATTAAGTGTAATTGTAATTATGGACCATCTTTTACCGGTGGTTTAGATATGTCTGTTTCCCATCATAATGATAGATGATTCCGCAGAGACATGATATCTTACAAAAACTAATTAGAGAGGAGCCTATTATATTCTTTTCATTAGAAGAATATGAAATATTCCAGATTCATGAAAAAGCTGTATAAATCTTCACTACAAAATAGCTATAATATATTTGTAAACAAAACATGTGGGTAATTTACATACATTAAAATTCATATATAAATATATAATATAAATTTGTAAAATTCTTCAAACTTATAAGAATTATCCAAGCATTTCAAGGTAAGGATGTGTTTCTATTCTAAAAACTGCAATCGACAATCGAATTTCTTATAATAGAATTCGCTTTGAATCTAACAATATAAAGGCCAGACCTTTACTAAATCTATATAATATCCAACTAATAAAATAATTGTTTTTCAAATTGATGATATTTGCCTTTGATTTTAATAGCCATAATAATGAGAAATTATTGGTATAAGCTGCCGTCGATTGAAAATATGTGGGTTGACATTGTTTCAAAAATTAATACCTTAATATTCACGTCTCTTATCGCGATGAATTTGGCATACAAAATAGCGTTTGACAAAAATAGGTCCCTGAAATTATATTATACTATATGCATTAACGTTAGCAATTTAGGTACTGTATGTAGCTTATTCGGAATTGCACCGAGTTGATATTATGATTAATAAGCAAGTAGTAGTAAAGTGATGTTATATGCAATAAATTGAACGATGATATGAAGTTATAGTTGGTGGTAGAATTATTGCTGTAAATATTATGTACCGTAATGCCATAATGCCTTAATTTAATACTGTTAAAATACACGATGCCATATTATCCCATTATAATAATTAAATAGCTGTGTGCAACGGTCAAACAAAACTAGGACTGGATGAAAATGCAGCAAAATTTGCATCGATCAGTTGGATTAAATTAGCAAGTTCTACTGTTGAGACTCCCAAAACTGATTCGATAACCCATCAAATATTATAAAAAATTGCTTACAAAGTCGGTTTCTAATATATAAATCTAATAATTTATAATGTTTTCAAATCCGATAACCCCTCAATTCTGATACAAATCCTGTCCATCATGAATATCGGTTTTGGGAGGTTCTACAGTATTATATTTATTTAGGCAGTGAGCATAAAATATAAAAAATCGTTAGAAATACAGTATTGCTTGAGTGTCGCCAAAGGAAACCTCGCAATTCTAAAATTAATTATTATGAATTTTATAATAATCCATTTTTAAAATTGAGTTTTTCTTTTGGTGACATTCATTAATAGCTTATTAAGTATTCTTTATAGTCGCCCACTAAGCTAATACAGCAATACATGAAGTGAAATTAAACAGCAAATATACAGTATTTTCATGAAATTGAAAATGCTTATTTTAATTAATAATAGACTAATAAAGGTTTTTATAATTTACTGATAATAGTAATATTCATTGGTAGTTTATTTTTAATAAATTCATTAGATTAATAAATGATATTTATATTTATGAACTAAAAAAATTAGCAAATATTCGTGAAACTCAGATTTATAGCTTGTTTTAAATGAATTTACTAGGATTAAGAAGTATTATGTTTGCAAACTAAAATAAAATTAAATTGTAAGTATTCGTTTCGACAAATTTAATAGATTGGTTTGGAAACTTAGATTAATTAATCTCATTATAAGATAAACCTGCCTATTTGGATATCATCTTATTTCCATGGATATATATATCTCGGGATCCTGTGATCCGATTTAGGTGATTTTGGTATTATAAGAATCGTCTCACTTAGACAAATCTAATGATATCGAAATCATTCAAATTAAATTTCAGAAACCTGAAATATTCAGCTCCAATCGAAGATTAAAATTCCAAACGAAAGGATTAAAGTCCCATACGAATTAAAAATACATAATGGTTTAATTTCAGTTTATGAAGGGGAAATGTTTGATCGGTGCCCTAAAAGGTCGGTCATGTGACGATCTGCTATAAAATTAGCCAATAACGGGGGTAGGCTAAAGCCAGGTACATCACGAAATTACCCGATATATAACCCGGATCAGTCCGAACAAAACAAAGCGAGACGGCAAAGACAAAAACACGAAATTTATATAAAATGGCTATCCAAACCGTCTTTTTTGACTAAGTAAAAGTGTCGGAAATGCGATTTTACTATATAAAAACCACCTCCTAACCTAACCCTAACCCTAACAGCTAACCCTAATTAAAAATCGGAAAAATCGGGTAATCTCGTGATGTGCCTGGCTTTAGCCATCCCCCAATAACGATTTTCCAATTTGATGTAAAGTAACACGATCATGAAAATTCAAAACTAAAGAAATAAAAATATTCCTTGATCGATTTTACAATATCCAATTAATTTCAGACCATAACATAGACGCTAGCTCTAATCTAAATAAACTTAAAAAGATTTTTATCGGTTATCACGTGACACGAGCTTTTTCAGCCGTAGAAGAAATGCAATCTGTGATTATGATTTATCAGAGAGTATGTAATACTAAGTATGAGATAATTAAGAAATTACGAGGCAATTGAGTAAGTATGAGGTAATCGGGTCACAGTATTTAGCAAGCATGGGAAAATCGATGAGGGTTAATTTTGTCTTTTCTGCGATCGAACCCGACACGAAGTGACACAATATTTGATTGAATGGCCTGCTGGACGTCTGCCATAAAATTGTGGCCTGTCGGGGACGACAGTCACATGAATAATAATAGCTTGTCGTGACGACAGCCATGTAAGTTAAAAAAAAAAAAGATGCTCACAGACTACGTTGGCCGCTCGATAGCAGAAGGGCATTACCCGTTTATGTTCTTCATTATATTATACCCACAAATGAGAGGCAACGCAAGCAATATCCGCCTTTTTATTCTTTTTTTTTTTTTTGGCGAGTGCAATAGGGTTTCGTCTTTTCAATTTTAGGCTTCATCTTTAGCCAGATGAATTTAGGACTTCACCTTTCGGCAGTTGCTGTTTTGTTTCGTCTTTCGTCATCATACTGACCTAACGACTATATTTGCCGAATTAATTCTACCACCAACTATATATGAAGTATTCTTGGCAATAAATGACAATAGGTAACAAAGGTCTTTAATTTATTTTTAGCAGTTACACAAATAATAAAATAACCTGGTTGGTCGACGTTTTTTTTTTTGTAAACAAAAACCCTTAAAGATCCGGATAATTTCGCATAGTGAATATTAATGATTCTTCGAAGTTTAATGAAATGTTACTTGGTAATTGAATACTTCTGCTAATCAAATAAAAGTTTTCTAAGTAGGGGCTATAAAGCCCTTTTCCGTTCAAAATTTGAATAAACGATTAGTTGTTGTGTACTGTGCATCTGCACGAATCATAAATCAGTTAATCACGATTGAAAATTAACATAAAACGGCCTTTTGATCTTTTTATTTTGGGTTTATAGTTAAGTATATAGAGATTATGATATCTACATATTTAATTTTAGGTTTAAATAAGTTAAAAAGACCATTTCCCTGAAATTTACCTACAAGTTATTCCTTAATCGACGTTCAAATACCAAACCGATCCAACCGATCCTTTACTGCTCGAAACATCAGCAAATAGTAATAGTCTTTCTTCAGCAGCATAGCAATTTCTTATTAATCTCATATGGCTAAGAAGCTCTTTATCGATTATTTCGATTGTTATTTTCGTGCCTCATAACAGCAAAAAGATCAAATCGGATGGTTATTTACACCAAATAAATTTCAATATCATAATCTGATAAAATTTCGATTTAATTACACATTATTTATCAGCAAATATAAAACTAAAGATTACTCTGACAACTTATAACTAATATGTCAAAGATTATTTAGTACTATTTAGTGCTTTTTTAAGCCAATATCATAAGATATATTTTAGTGACTGGACTCGTTTCAACTTGTAAGAAATGAATTAAATCCAAAAGAGTACCAAATCATATGATCGAATTACCCTTATTCGCTTTATTCGAGTCAAAAAATTAATTGATTGAAAATTAAATAATTCATGAGAAACTTGCGAGTTGAGATATCATGCTCGAATCATGATAAATTTAATTTATTCGAGTAACTACGTAGTTAATTAGTTCAGACACTAGGCATACTACAAAAAGTTATTTGAAAATTCACAAAGCAACCAACTTAAAAGTTATTGGAAGGGTTTACTTAAAATTTGATTAACAATTAAATATTCTGAAACTTAATGATCTAACAATTGTATGTATTATGCGATTATTAATTCAAGTCAATAAAAGCTGTTACTAGAAAGTAAGTCCAAACTATATTGTGCAATACAATCACCGCCTTTTGATGATTTTAAAATAAGCGTTAAAAATGCATTTAAAATATCTTTTACAAAAGTGCTCGAAAAAAAAATATTAAAACGTATTTTACCTTGTTTAGTGGATTTCAGATACCATTACAAAGCTTTCATGTTATCAACTACAGTGCCTAGACTATAGATGCTTGACGCAGCTGATGGAAACCTTGACGCAACCTGACGAAACCATAAGTTGCGTCACTGACGCATGACGCATGACGCATTACGCATGACGCAGCTCAACCATTATGTTTTTAAGGTCACGTAAGTAGTTGCGTCAGGTCACGTGTGTTGCGTCAGATTTTCATAGCAAAATCCCACGGTATAAAATGCATCGGGATTGTTCAATACAGCAGATTTCATATACATTCAAAAGCTTTTGTTTATTTTTAATTGTACCTAAACCATCCTCATAACATTTAGCTAATTCGAAATAGCATTAATATTTCCATTGTTGGCAGATTTTGAATATAAATCAAATGCTATATTCTTATTCACACTCGTACAGATACCATTTGCAAAACAATTAGCTAATTCAAATTGGGCCTCAGAATTTCCACTTGTAACCGATTTTGAATATAAATCAAAATTTTGTTCTATTTATTCCTATAACGATACCTTTCATATAACAATTAGCTAATTCAATTCCGGATGTATCCTTTTGTTTTTTGTTTTTCTTATTCGTGAGTGGCGTCACTGTTTACCAGTAGAATTTTATTAAACATTAATACTGTCAAAGTGTAAATAATCACGCGCGTGACACAAAACACGTGATGCATTATTTTTGCTTGTTTTTACCGAAGATCAGGTGGCTTATACTGGACTACGTGACACAATTATAAAAATAGATTTTCTTTGTCTGATTTTGCATTTTGTGCAATGTTAGAATTAATTGATAATCAAATCGGCAAAAAAAAAGAACCATACCACTCCTGCCCAAAGGGCACAAATATTGCTCTCGCTACAAAAAGGATACACGACAAGGGCTATAGGCCGGGCTCATCATATTAGCTCCTCCACCGTCTCCCGTATCAAGAAAAGGTGGCTTGAGAACCGAACGCTAGAAGATTTAGGACGGGTTGGTCGCCCACCTTCGGTGGGTGAACCAACCCAAAGAAAGATTGTTAACTTAATTACCTCTCGACGCTGCTCTACGGCTGTGCAGGTGGTCTCCCACCTGAAAGAAAAGGAAAACCTTGAAGTTTCGGCTTCTACTATACGTCGTATACTCCGGGAGCATGGTTTGGTGTCGGGGATCAAACGAAAAAAGCCCTTCCTAAGCGCTAGTTATCAAAAAGCGCGGCTCGATTTTTGCAAAGAACACGAAGATTGGTATGTCGAAGACTGGTCAAAGGTAATCTGGTCCGACGAATCTAGATTTCAAATTTTTGGGTCTGATGGTAAGCAATATTACTGGAAGCGTCCCTAGGAACCGTTAAACCGCTTCCACATACAACCGAAAGTGAAGCACGGGGGCGGCTCCGTTATGATTTGGGGTTGCTTTACGTCTCGTGGCGTTGGAGGGTTTTGTAAAATCGACGGCACGATGGATAATGAGTTGTACCGGCTGATACTTCGTGACGACCTTCTGGGGACCGTGAGGAATCACGGATTTAGGGTGCAGGATATAATTTTCCAACAAGATGGTGCCTCTTGCCATACTGCAACCTTGACCAAACGTTGTCTTAGAAGGAATAGAGTAAAAACCTTCAAGTGGCCCCCCGCGTCCCCCGATCTCAACCCGATCGAACACCTGTGGGCTGAAGTCGACCGTCGCCTGAGAAAGCTTCCCGGCAATATTTCGAGTGAAAAAGACCTCTGGGAAAAAATTCAGTTGGTGTGGGAGCAAATCGACGTCGAAACCTGCACGAACCTGATTCGTTCAATGCCAGAACGAGTTCGTGACGTTATTAGGGCCCGGGGTGGCTATACTAGATGGTAAAAGTGGGGGGAATTAAATAGAAAAAAATTGGTTTTTTTTATATGTAAAAAAAATTTTTTTTTGTTTCGTGTTTGTGTTGCGTTCAAAACGAGCAAAAATAATGCAACACGTGATATTAAATAAAGCTCGTGCTCGCGAAAAATTTACTTTATTAATACTTTCTAAAATTTTTTTATGTGAATGCGATGGTATTTATGAATTAAAAAAAAAAAACCAAAAGGATACAGTCGGAATTGCGTGAAATAATGCGGTTTAAACAAATTTTTTTTTTTTGCTGCATTATTTATGATCGCCAGTGTATTGAATTATACCTTTTTCAGCAAATTTTAAATATATCAATAGCTTTTTGCTTATCAACAATTACGCCAATACCATTCATAAAACATTTGCAACTTTAATTTGGGCAGTGTTGGCACTTGGTATATGTCCATAATTTTTAAAAAATTTGGACTATGTCCAAACCTATATGTCCATGTCCATAAATTACTATGTTAATATTTGCCATATTATTTTTAATAAGTCCAAATGTCCATATTGCCCAACACTGAATTTGGGCATTAGAATTCTCACCTTCAGCGGATTTCAAATACTATTCAAAGATTTTGTACAATCTTTTTCAACAACATAATAATCACATAAATAACAAGACACAACATAATATTGTTCAATGTTAAATCCAATCTCTGCAGAATCTAAAAATAATTTAAATGCAAGAGATTTATCCATATCAACACCTTGTCCAACAGAATATAAAACTTAATAATCCAAGAGAAATTTTTCTAATAATATAATTGTTGATATTAAAATTATCTAAATTATTTTTGAAAAATTTTAATGTCAATTTCAGAAGATAATTTATACATCCTTATGATAGTCAATATCAGTTCAAATTCCGTGTTCATGAAAAGCTAAAGTTATAATCTTGATAAGCAAGTTGGTTAAATATTAAAGAAGGATCTATTTGATGAACTTCAAAATCATTAAATAAATTATTAATTATTTGCATGAAATTAGTAGTTGTATTAAACAGAGTTATAAATAATTGAAGTAAATTTTGAATAATGAATGTTGGTTATCAATTTTATAAGCTGAAATGCGTTGATCAAATTGAATTTCATCTTCTTCCATCAAATTCTTCAATTATAACTATCTTATTCAAATGCACAACATCATACTGAATACTTGGACGTTTATTTGTATCATGGCACCAACAATCTAATAAATCAATTCAAAAAATAAAATTATTAAAATTGCAGTATTACTATAAAATTTAAAATCTTATGATTTTAAAATGTCATAAATAAAATTACCTTCATAAATCAAAGAATACTCTTGAGGAGTTCCAATAACTTCAGATTCTCTTTTCCATGTATTATAGCGGTCAAACAATCGTAGCCAAATGGTGATTCTGATTCAAATGGTATAATACCGCTAGAAATTTCCTAGAAAAGTACTCCAATACTATATATATCAGAACTTTGGTCTAATTTATATGTTTGTAAGTTCTGTAAATATTGTGGATCAAAATACTGAACAAATGAAAGTAAATGATGATACTGATTTTGTTCAATGAAACTTTGTGATGAAAGACTACTTATTTTGATGCTTCATTGTGAATAAAGATATTTTTCAAATTCTACAAAAATTTTAAACATTTTTGAATTATAAAATATTATAAATAGCAAATAAATAATAAATAAATAAATAATGATTAATATTATGATTACCAAATTTCCATGTATTATATTATTGTCATGGAAATGCTTTATTGCATTAGCAATCAGCTTAGCAAGATATAATTTATCGTTCCATTTCATTTTATTAAAATTTTGTTCTAAATATTGACGAAGAGTTCCACGTCAACATATTCGAGAATCGCCATATATGTATTTGGATCTTGGGTATTAAATTAAATTTAACTACAAGTTAATTATAACTTAATAATTGATACGCCGACACAGATACTGTGTTTCAAATAATCTAGTTGTATGCCAACATCCATATACAAGTCACTTGTTATAGTGAAGTGATCGAGCTGTGAGGAGTGAGATTTTTCCTTCACTATAACGAAAAGGTTCACTATATCGAGAATTCTCTATAAAGAAGGTGGCTAGAATATATTCAAATACGTACACTGCGGCAAAACATTATCATGAGACTTAATATTTTGATGTCGGATAAGCTATAATATTTAAACAGCAATTATTTTAATGAAAATACTCAAGCGGTCTTCAAAAAAAAAAGTATTATAATTTTTGTAGAGAGATAATTTTACTTCTCTAATGAATTCTTTTAAAGAAAATTGCTTAAGTATTGTAATAGATTTTAAAAATTGTAGGTATATTATATTCTTTAAACGTTGCTTTGTAAAACAATTCTAATTCTCCAATACTTGCTGTTTCAGTATTTATAAATTTTTTATCGAATTCATAAATAAAATTCGTATCTTGGAAATTCAATGTATTTTCGTATTTAGGTAGCATTTTGCAAATTATGATAATTAAGATCAAATGTGTAAATAGAAAATTATCGTTGTACGTTTTTAAAGATTTTCATTTACTGACATGTGATGACTGACCAATCACAGATTTGAAAATTTGGACAATATTAAAATATCAACCGTGTCTTTAATTGATGATGAAATTATTGCAAAGAAAATAGCTTTGGTATACGTCACTTTAATATTTATCTATTATTAATTGTCACATATTATTTTAATATTTCCATAAATTGCCATATCTCAATATACAGAACCACCCAAAACCTAACGCAACTAAAATTTGAACTCTTGTATCTGACCATTATCATAAGGTGCTCTCAAAAGTCTCAATCAATGGTTGAAATCATGTTTAATATTCAGAAGTTACTTGCACAGCTGCTTGCACAAATACCTTTACAAAATGTATAATAATAAAAATTGCATAAATTTTTTATAAAATACTTGCTTTTTTACATGTGTATCTGTGAAGCCAATTTTAAACACTGGTCGAAATATATGGATAATACTTAAATTTTAATTAGGAAAACGTGTTTATTGCATCAAAGGAATAAATTTAAATAGTAAAAATGATCAGTGAGCTTATCATTTCAGTCAACAAGCATTTTGTTCTAAACCTCTATTTTTTTTGCGCTGGTTATCAACTTTATAATAGTTAGGGTAAACATAATAATGTTCAAGCTGTTTTATACATTTACTATCGGTATTCATTATCGCAATAACGCACAGTGTTACCATGTTTGTTTTTTTTTTTATTTTAAATTTTCAACAGATAAAGCTCAACAATATTATCACCGTTGACAAATAGAAAATAATTTCTATTGTGCTTTTTTTCGAAAAGTGTAATTAACGATAATGTCAATGTGCTGTGAAATGTTACAATACGACGTACGTAATAATTGCATCTAAAAATATATAAATTGTACGTACGTACAATACATTGCGCAATGTAATACATAACTTCCCATTTCAAACTCTACTCTTTTCTTGCGTCAAAATGTCAAATTACAATAATATATTTGAAGAAATCGACAGTTCATCAGATATTTCTCAAATAACCAACAATATTACCCAGTTGTATTTAGAAGATAATAATTTAAAAGAACTTTCACAAAATTTTCTAAACGAAACTGCTAAAGAAATGTGTAATCTCTATATTTAAGAAAAATTGAAAGGCAAAAATTCTAAATCATTTCTTGAAACGTTAGAACAATTTCTAATAAAAAAAAAGCAAAATCCAGTAAATATTGTCGCTTTTTGCTTAGATGATCAAACCAATCCTACGATTCAAATCATTCTTGCGAGTTGCTATCTTTATGGTAAATGGGTTCAAAAGGATGAATACAAAGCATTCAATTATTACCAAAAATCTGCAGAAATGAATGATTCTTGTGGAGTATTTTTCGTTGGTGTCTGTTATCATCAAGGAATTGGAGTTGAAAAGGATGAACATAAGGCATTCATTTATTATCAAAAATCTGCAGAGATGGGTCACACTAAAGGAACATATAATGTTGGACATTTTTATGATAATGGAATTGGAGTTGAAAAGGATGAACATAAGGCATTCATTTATTATCAAAAATCTGCAGAGATGGGTGACGCTATTGGAACATATTGTGTTGGATATTGTTATCGTAATGGAATTGGAGTTGAAAAAGATGAACATAAGGCATTCATTAATTATCAAAAATCTGCAGAGATGGGTGACGCTATTGGAACATATTCTGTTGGATATTGTTATCGTAATGGAATTGGAGTTGAAAAGGATGAACATAAGGCATTCATTTATTATCAAAAGTCTGCAGAGATGGGTGACGCTGTTGGAATGTCAATAGTTGCAGAATGTTATCGAAATGGAATTGGAATAACTAGGGATTTGCATAAAGCAAAATACTGGTATCAAAGGTAAATTTTATTTAAATTTATCACGTGTATTGTGACGCAAATTATGTAATGTGATCAAGTGTAATTGAAATCGAATTAAAGAATTATAAAAAGATGAGATAATAAATAATTACATCTGATCTTGGAATTCGATTGATAGTTTTATGATCTTGTTACGTAATCAGGATAGAAATTATTATCTGTTATATATACGAATTAATAAGTTTAAATATTTAAATCAACAATTAGGGAAAAAGATTTAGCATCAGGTATTATCATTATTATAAACATTATAATTATTAAATTCTGTAATCAATTAAATTTTATAAAAAATATTAGCTTCGAATGATTGTGAATGGCAGCATAATCTTGAAATTGAAGATAATTTGAAAAAAATATTGACAGAAAATAAATATCAGTTATCATGGATTCCTTATGATTATTTTACGGAGATTGAAGAGATAGGTAAAGGTGGATTTGCAACGGTATATTATGCTATATGGGTTGATAAAAGTCAACGAATAGATAGACCTGTTGCGCTTAAATTGCTTCATGAATCAAATAATTATCACGGAGAATTTATAAAAGAGGTAATCTTTATTAAATAATTTTATTAATTACGGTATATCACTTGTAATTTATCATGTCTATTAGTAACTTTAATATGCAATTCTTTTAATGAATAGTTAAAAGCATATTGTGATATCGGACTTAAAAATCCAACATTTTTAAAATGTTTCGGCATATCAAAAGATAAAACTTCTGGGAATTATATACTTGTCATGAAATATGCTCATGAAGGCAGTTTGCGACAAAATTTACATACTATATCGAAAATGGATTGGAAAGATAAAATAAATTTATTGCAATGTATTGCATCAGATCTTCAGATAATTCATTCTCAAGATCTTATTCATCGGGATTTACATAGTGGAAATATATTACAAAATGACTTGAAAGATGCATATATTGCTGATTTAGGACTTTCAATATCAGTTAATCTTACGTTAAAATCAAAATCTGACGAAATTTTTGGAATTTTACCATACGTTGCGCCAGAAGTTTTGAATAACCAACCGTACACTAAAGCTTCGGATATTTATTCATTTGGTATAATTATGTGGGAAACTTTATATGGAAAAACTATATCGTACAATCAAAAATTTGATATGTCGAAACTTGGTTTTTTAATATGTTATCGCGATTTAAGACCTGCTGTTAATAAAGAAGCACCACAATGTTACGTAAACCTTATGAGAAAATGTTGGGATAAAAATTCAGAGAAACGTTCATCTGCAAAAGATCTTTGCGAAAATTTTGAGAAATGGCACAGTGATGAAAGCGTTTTATTAGAACTAAATGAATCCAAATCATTACTTGAGAATATTGAAGAATCTTACTATGAGAATATGTTCAAAGGTGGAAGCAAGTTTATCAACACGCGTGAAATTACTGAAAAATTGTCGGAAATGATTCTAGTCAGCAAGGGAATTGATTCTACAGAAGTTCCTGACTAGGGCTGTGAATCGATTCTATAATAATCGTTTTAATCGTTAATCGAATTAGAATCGATTCACATTTTTGTATAATCGTTTTAATCGTTTTTACAAACGATTAAATATTTTGAAATCGATTCTAAATATATAATCGTTTTATATTAAACATTTAAATGTCTAAATTTTTCTCTTGTTTTTAGATACATGTGTAAAAAAAATATAAAGCTGTGTTTATTATTAAAAATAATGGGCTTAAGGTTTAAAAACATAATGCGCCCTATAATTTTTAATAAGCTACAACGATGTGACTCAGATAACTATAGAGGCTTTGAAAATAACAAGTTGAAAATATATAAACAATATAGCAATAAATTAATAGAATAAAGCTACATAATAACATTATAATTTTTATACACTTGTCTCTAAACAGAGAGAATATTAAAATGTAGCAACGGTATTAAATTTAAAAATTATTAATAAATTTTACTTTTAAGATTGGAATAAGCCGTTTGAAGTTGATTCTTTGGTTAACATCACTTTCCAGGACTCTTGGGGGGGGAGGTGGGTAAAATGAAACGAACATATGAAACGAACATATAAAAATGAAAGAAGATGTGCCAATTTCATTGGTTGATATAAATCCGGTGACTGGTGAGAGTCATCCAGCGTCTTGATTGGCAGTTCGTTTTCGTGGGGAGGTGGGGGAGACTTCAGCTGGGGTGATGTTAACCAAAAAATTAACTTCAAACGGCCTAATTTGATTTAGAATGGAGTTTTTTTTTGGCATTGCTTTTTTCTCTACAATTTTTTATTTATATATTTTTTAATTTATATATTATTGCTTACTTAAATTATATTATTTATAAATATATATAATCAAATAACCTATGGTATTTAACAATACAAAACAGATTAAAACTTAGTCTGGCAAATNCGTGACTATCGTCAATGCTTAGGGCTAAATTAAACACCCTCAATATATCCACAAACATACAAATACATGCAAACACTCAATCATTATAGATAATGATATGTAAAAATTAAATTAATTCGTGATTAATTTATAAGCCATAATAATATTTGGAATTAATTTATAATTCACAAATCAAATAAATAAAATAAGCCATAATAATGTTTGGAATTACCCGTAAACTGCCGTATAAACAGCCCGGGTCTGGTACATTCCACCAAAAAAATTAATTAGTAAAAAAAAGAAAATTATTAGTAAAAATGAGAGGGGGGGTCTGATATGTGGGGGGGCTGTTTATACGGCAGTTTACCCGTAAACTGCCGTATAAACAGCCCCCACATATCAGACCCCCCCTCTCATTTTTACTAATAATTTTCTTTTTTTTACTAATTAATTTTTTTGGTGGAATGTACCAGACCCGGGCTGTTTATACGGCAGTTTACGGGTAATTCCAAACATTATTATGGCTTATTTTATTTATTTGATTTGTGAATTATAAATTAATTCCAAATATTATTATGGCTTATAAATTAATCACGAATTAATTTAATTTTTACATATCATTATCTATAATGATTGAGTGTTTGCATGTATTTGTATGTTTGTGGATATATTGAGGGTGTTTAATTTAGCCCTAAGCATTGACGATAGTCACGGCTCGAACTCGCTGTTATAAAAATTGATGTTGTATGTAACGAGTCGAATGTGCCGCACCATAAGCGTGGGCTTGGACTCGCCATTAGGAAAAAAAAGAATGATGGCCACACCTTAGCGTTGGCGATCCTCAATTAGACTTTGTCACGTGATATATTCACGTGTACATAGAATTGTTATGAGCACAGTATGTAATAGCAGAAGAGAAAGTGATGAAGTGGAGCACTATTCCCATTATGCATCTTCATAATCTCTAATAAAGAGAGTGTTTAATATGAAATCCGAGAGAATAAATATTTATCGCTTTAAAGCTATTTATTATTGTCTTCAATTCCTAAGACTTCGCCAGCGATATTCTATGTTTCAAAGTTCATATTTCCATGACTATTGCTTGAGTCTGTTTAGATTGTGGTTTAAATCTTACATAGGCCGTTCGAAGTTGATTCTTTGTTAACATCACTTTTCCAGGGCTCATGGGAGGGGGGTAAAATGACGAACATATGAAACGAACATATTAAAATGAAGCAATTTCATTGGTTGATGTAAATCAGGTGACTGGTGAGAGTCATTTGGCGTTTTGATTGGCTGCCCATTTTTCGGGGGAGGGGAGAATTCAGCTGGGGGTTATGTTAACTGAAAAATTAACTTCAAACGGCCTTAACATTACATTCCTCTTATAAAAGAAAGGAGCAAAAATAAATAAATATCGGTATATAATTAATTTATTGTAAAAAGTATTTTATCCGATAAAAAGAACTTCGTACGTATGTACAATTTTTACAGGCAAAATTCTCGTGATCTAGTGATCGGATCTGCATTTTAAAGTATGTATGCAGCGATCACAGATTGGAATTTTGGGTTTTCCAAATTTCTATTGGTCGAGCAAATTTTGTCCCGAATGATTCCGTAAAAGCTAAATGTTTATTCAAATATTTCTTCTCGTTAAAACTAGTTTTCTAGCTCTTCACAATCGAGCAAAAAGCACTTCGGAAGCTCTTTATTCAGCAGTTTTTTGTTGAATCGTTTTATTGCAAACTGAAATAAACATATATGAGAGGACAGCAAATAGGAATTAAAATTTTAACTTTATTTTTTATTATTTATTTATTTATTTATTCATTTATTTTTTTTTTTAAGTTTTTATTTTTTTTAATTCGTTTTTT
>QKWP01003142.1:11240-30222 GCA_003550325.1 Gigaspora rosea | reverse complement strand
AAAGATAACTCTACAACCACCTGACCAAATTTGATGAAAATTTTTTTATTTGAATTCAATGGATCCATAGAATTCAAATAAAAAAATTTTCATCGAATTTGATCAGGTGGTTGTGGAGATATCTTCGCTCAAAGATTTGAAAAATTTTATTTTCTTTTCTGTAAATCGTTTGACAAGAGATCGTAATTCCGGGTTACACAAAAGTAGCTAACCTGTCCGGCATTATCATACGGTCAAGTGATCGACAAAAATGGAGGTCACATGACTTTTTTGAATTTTAATTGGTTGAAAGGCCAGAGATATATAAGTTATATATCTCTAGCTAGAGATGCCTAGAAGAACCCTAAATATATATATAATAATAATTAAATTGTTTTTTACAGTATATATTTTAAATTATAATTTTTTTTAATTATATTTTCTTATTTTTTCGTTTTTTTTTAAATTAAATTTTTTTCTATTTTAATTTTTAATTTATATTAATTTTATAATTTATTTTATAATTTATTTTATTTTTTAATTTATTTTTTAATTTTTAATTTTTATTCTTTAACTTCCCCAGACCAATTCTGCAAAAAATGATAACCTGATAAAATAGTAACTTACCAAGTACGTTTCACTAATATTAAACGTCACAGTACAGGTTTGTATCAGAAAATTATGAACTATTCGATTATAAAGCAGAAATGGACTTGGTAGATTAATGATTTATCAGATTTGAAAGTTTATCGATTTTGACAGGATTAATTTGTAAAATTTCACAGACGTTTGGTTTTGCCACAGCTGGGTCAAGTAACAACACATATGTGGGGTAGATGTCTTGTTTTTGTTGTTCGTTTAATTCGTGGAGAAAGCCTATTTTGATGAAATGATTTGAATGTAATATAAGTAAATCATACTTGTTTTGTGAACTTTTCAATATTCTTAGTTCTGATTTCTACTGGCTAATTTAGTGCAAATGAAATTAGATGTAATGGTAAGTAAGTACCTATTTCTGTTTGTAAATTTGGTATTATTCTTAAGTTTATCTATTAATAAATGCTCTTTATTCTTACTGGCTAAATTAATGCGAGTAAAAGGATTTGAACATAGTGGTAAGTATTTATAATTTTGTTTTGTGAACTTGTTTTGCTGTTTTTTTTTGTCTATCCATAATAACACTCTTTATTCTTAGAGGGCTTCAGAAATTACGTAATATTTTGTTACTAAGGGGAGTAACAAAAATCAGATGATTTTTTAGGGGGGGAGGGGGGTAAAAAAAGTTAAAATTATATATAAGAACCTGACTATTTATATATTAAGGAAGAGGGAGGGTGGTAGGCCTCTGATAAAAAATAATCAGGTGATTAATGACACTGCCCTAATAAAGAAATTTACTTAAAATCACTATTGAAATTACAAAAAGTTGAATGATCTTGGGATTTTGTAATTGGATTTTAACAATTTTGTGCTTGTTAGAATCGTCTCATTGAGACGAGCATTTTGGTAGTTAAATCATTCAAAACGGACTAGTGGATCAAAAGTTATTGTCAATTCTATAAGTTGGAGCATATAATAAATTTTTAATAATTTATTTATTATCCAACTTTAAAACTTAATTTTGTTTTAACCAGTGATTCAAATTTGCTCAAATTTTATCCACATGTTTATTATATGTACATCAATGCACTTGCATAGTACAAACTTATAAAAATGCAAATTGGTTTCGAAAATGTTTAAAATAGATTTTTTTTAAAAAAAACAAATTTTTTTTAAAAAAAATCAAAAAGTTTTGCATTAAAAATTATTAAAATAAATTGGTATTAAAATAATAAAAATCATATAAAAAGTTAGATTGAAACCTACTTTATTTAATATAAAAAAATTTTAAATAATTAATCAAATATTTAAAAACTTTTATTTAGTGCAAAAATTACCAAATTTTTTGGTGTGCAAATCTTTTTGCACTGGACCATACAACAAAAGAAAACACGTCAAGAGCATCTAACAGATAAAGAACAAATACTTATAGAAGAGAAACCAGAAGAACAAGAATTACCTATTATGAAAATTAACACAAAAGAAAAGCACAATGTAACAAATAAGAAAAGAAGTTTGAAAAATTTTGATGGTCCAAATAATAAAAAGAAAACTGATAACAGAATCAGAGTTGCAAAAATGAATTTAAATAAAAGCGAAATAGAAATTTTAGTAGAAGACAATTCAGAAGGGGCAGAGGAGAAGGCAATACTACTTTATGCAGAATGTGGATGTTTAGATTATGGAACAGAGGATACCAAGGAAATGATTAGTATCTTTAGTGCAAAGGAAAAGTTATTTAAAATAAAGCAAAAAATAGTACAGAGTCAACACTAAACGAAACGGTTATAACAGGCACAGTGATAAACATAGGAAATAAAACAAAAAATAGATATAAATAGCAGTGTCACAACACAAAAGTAGAGTTACAAACTAGCTTAACATTATGGGACCTTCCAGCAAATTCAAGATTTGCAAAAATTAGACGATGCTTTAATTATTTAGTAGAATTATCTCTAGGAATGGAAGGATTTCAACAAAACAAGAGCAGTTTTATTCACATACAATGCAGAAATAAGGAAAAAAGGGAAAATTTACAAAGTTTATGGTCTTTACATTATGAAGAAGGGAAATTATGCAGACTAACACCAGGCAAATTCGATGCAGAACTTTTGAAAGAAAAGAAAGAACATAGAGCGATTTTTAGAGGGATTCCCCATATAGCTTTGGAAGCAGCCCTCTTACGATAGCTAGGAAGAATGAAAGCAAAAATGGTCTTTATTCCTAAAAATAGCAACAGTAATCAAAGAAGCATCACATTTGTTTACTTTAAAGATAGTGAAAACCTGAACATAGCAACAGAAAATGTAGTGTGGTACTACAGTATAATACTAGACTTGAATAGAGTGTTTTAAACCAGAGGAGCTCGTTAAAGGTAACACAAAATTGAGAAAGGCCAAAGGGAAATTATAGATATACAGAAAGGTTAGAGAAAAAGAACTTTAAGCCTTATAAAAAGATAAGTCATCTTCAGGAAGAGCACAAAGAAAAAAGAAGGAAATCATTAAAAATATAAGTAGAGAATCTAGTACCACAAGATCTTACAGTAATACTCAAAAGGCGCTAACACACTTTGAGATAGATCAAAAGACATTAAACTATGACAAAGTGCTCGAAGAAATTCTTAGAAGGCTCCGAAATATTGAAGAATAACAGGGAACGTATGTTTTTTATTGCTCCTAATATTTGCCAAGGGTGTTCTAATGAACACAAGCAAGCCATCAGGCTTGCATATTCAGGATGCATCCTTATCTCTCAATGTTGAAATAGGAAACAGTAGTCATACAATAAGCCCTCAAGTATATAACAATCAATTTCTTAAAATAGGATGCCACAACATTAAAAGTAATAGTATTAAAAGTGGCATAATTTTAGAATTGGCATTAGAAGAGAACTTAGATATTATTGGTATTGTGAAAACAAATATTACCGGTAGTGGTAAAAAAGTGGCTTTTTTGGACTTTAATAGAGACAATTATATTGGTTTTTGGTTGAATACAGAAAAAGAAAAGAAAAAAGGAACTGGTGTAGGACTTCTGATTAATAAAAAGTGGGAGAGGCATCTAAATCAAGTTAAAAGGGAATCACCATACTATATAAAAGCTACATTTCTCTTTAAACAACTAGAGTTAATAATTATTATAGTATATATACCACCAAATAATAAAGAAATCACAAAGACAGTTCAACAAAGAATCGTCAAAAAAGTAGCTCAAGGATCTCAAAGAAACCAATATATTATCATAGAGGATTTTAATTACGTTCCTGATCAAACTTTAGACAGGAAATACTCAAGTTTGTAGCACAAAAAATTTCTGTTGTATAAATGGTTGTATAAGCAAGAGTTCATAGATTCGTATCGAGTAATCAACCCAGATAGTAAGGAATATACATGGTCAAAACAGGATCAAAGTTCAAGGATAAATCAAATTTGGATGCCAAAGAAGCTTTGCCTAGGAATTTTGGAAGCTAAAATAAAAGAGATGAGCATATGGACAAATAGTGATCATAACGCAGCCATAGTAAAGATTTATCTTGGGCATTTATGACAAAGCAAGCACAGAAGATTGAGAAAATTATGCGAAGTTCTTTAAAGTTTTTTAAAAGACAACTAGGCCCTAAGGGTAGTGACAGATATTACATAATATCATTTTACTATAGGCACCCACCAGGACCCCGAAGAACTCTGATATAACTCAGATCCAGACTCAAAATTTTTAATATAACTTTATACACTTAATTTTATTAAAAGCTTTATACAAAATTATCATATGTTCAAAAGTTACTATAAATTATACAATTTCAGATCTGAGTCTATATATAAAAAAAAAATAGTAGTACTACAAAATAAATAAATAATAAAAATATAAACAAAAAGAATACTATCGTATACAACTCAGGACCCCAAAATATACATAGATAGGTAAGGTGATTTTTAAATTTTTTATTAATTGCTGTATGCATGACTTTTTTATAATATTAGTACGCAAACTTTATCCCTTACAATAAAAAAATTAAAAAGATACACAAATAAAATTCTAACTTTATATTTTTTTTTTGAACTTGACGACCATGTCACGCTTCAATGCTTTATTGATGATAATTTTTAAAAGAAAATTTTTTACATCCACCATTTGGTGTTTGAATCGAAGAGTGGCTCACCTGGTTACTATAAAGTACCTAAATACTCGAGCACCTATGTGTGACCTGCCAAGGGTAATTTAGCCTCATCGGTTTGCATCGATCTACCTCAGACCGATCTGCCCCGAATCACCAACCTGACTTACCAGCCCGTCATGACCGTCTTCTTTCCCAACCTTCTTCTCCTAGCCTCCTAGATAGAAGAACTACCAACAAAATAAAAAGAAAAATAAAAGTGATAAAAAAAATGGGGAGTGCTAAACTAACGAAATGAAAAAAACATAACAAGAAATAAAAGGGAAGGGGATAAACGAAAAAAAATATAAAAGCAAAGAAAAGGAGAAAAAGGCCGAAAAAAAGACGGCCACAACGACACTATTATTGCCTGTGTTAGGCTTTAAAAATTATATAGTATTGTATAGAAGAAATCTAATCTAACACTATATGTATTCTAGAAAGAGGAAAAGAAAAAAAAATGTCTAACATCTAGAAATTTCTACACGTGATCCCTCCGATCTCTATTACACCAGTCATTGTTTATTTGGTAAGCATTAACCCAAATATCCTCGTGGGAGATTCCATTTCAGTAGACGCGTCCGGATTTGGAAGGAGTAAATACTGCCGATCTTTTGGAGGGGGTACGCCGAATTGCCCACTTTTTATGAAATTTTGAAACGTCCAAAGCGATCCAGGAAAAGAGTACCAAAATAAAGGAGTTGTAAGAGTTACGCTGTACAGAATAACATATCTAACCAAGTATCTACTTCTATTTTCATATCCATAGGTCCTAACAAAGCTCCAGAGTTTCTCTGTTACATCTTTGCTCAATAGCACCAAAGCCCGCCAAGATGCCTCGCTTATAAGTCTACTGTTCTTTTTCATCTCTATTTCAGTCGCAGAACATACAGTGAATGGACTTTGTACCCGACAGCAGCTTTGGTAGAGTTTTGTTGTGTGTAAATATATTAATTGCATAGTTTTCGTAGGTCTGAGTTTATGGAAAATTTGGTACGAGGGATCGTCAGGATACTAAATGAAAATTCTAACCTTATTAATTATAGTGCAGTATAAAATTTTATATAAGCAATAGCGATATATAAAATTATAATTTTTTAGTAGTAGCATGTTATTTTTTTAAAAAAAATTCTCACGTATACTTGCATATTAAAATTTAAACAAGTTTTGTATATACGTACTAAGGCTCTTTGCACATGGTAGCACTTGCAGAGCCTAGTATGTATGTACATATGCTATATACCGTACCCCCTTGTTTTAATCCAAAAATGTAAAAACGCCTTTATACCCCTTTGTCATACCAAAAGATAAAATTTTTAGTTCTGAAAATAAGCTACCCCACGATCGATGATAGTTGCTACATAGTAAAGTCTAAATTTTACTAAGCAAATCGATTAAAGTCGTATAAGTAAACTTATTAAGAAGATCAAAATACGTATACTCTAAAATTTTCATATAAATCGGATAACTTTTTATTAATTGACTTTTAATTTTTATGTTCAACGAAAAAAATTTTTTTTTTAAAAAAACATATACGTTGAGCGTAAAAATTAAAAATCAAATAATAAAAAGTTATCTGATTTATATAAAAATTTCAGGGTATACGTATTTTGATCTTCTGAATAAGTTTACTTATATGACTTTAATCGATTTGCTTAGTAAAATTTAGACTTTACTATGTAGCGATTATAATCGATTAACTAAAAATTGGTTTATAAGTTAATCCCCGATTTTTTGTATTCAAAATTAGCCAAAAAAGGTAGCTTATTTTTCGGGAATATACAGTAATACAATATATTTATTTATTGTATAAATTTACTTTTTAGAGATTTGTTTATTTATTTTATTTATTTATTTTTGTTTTTTTGTATATTTCAGGGTCATAGCTGCGCGATACAGTCACGCTAAACCAGGAACAATACATGTACATAGAAAAAAAATAAAAAATAATTAGAAATTTAAAATAATTTTAAAAAAATTAATTCAAAAAAATAAAAAAAATCATTAAAAAAAAAAGGTTTTAAAAAAAAAGTGAATAAAAAAAAACATGTTTGCTTTATTTATTTATTTATTTATTGTTTCCTGCGCATATATACAATATGGCGGGAATAAAAATTTTGGCCTTATTAAGAATAACCGAAAATTTACTTTTATTCCCACCATTGCATATATGCGCTATAGATACAATCTGTTATCTATTACTAGTGCCGTATAAATACTATATGCCATATTAGTAGTATCATTATACAAATAAAGATCTAACTTGTTATAAAAATCATCTTTGTTATACAAATAAACATCCGACTTTTTGAAAAATTACCAGTTGGTTATACAAATCTAAACATACGACATATCGAAAATTTATATAATAAGTCTATACAAAATCAGATCTCAGTATTATATATATTCTTCGGGGTCCTCACCCACTCTTCCCCTACGTAAGATAGGTTTTAAACCAATCAAATACAGTAATTTAAAAATTACATAATACTATATATATACTATCGCTATTAATAAAAAGCATAACAGATTTTAATTTTGTAAATTAAATAATAAATCCGGTTAGATATTTGGATCCAAGTATTACTCAATTCAAGATACCTTGTGGAGATGGGCTAACCAAGTTCGATAAAACTTATATATACAAATTACCGAATACTAAATATTAGCAGTTTACTAATGCATTTGCATACTATTTCATGGTAGAAAATGAAAATCTGATCCAAATCGAGTAGATATATGTGATGCTGCTGCAAAAGAGTAGAAAAATATTAAAAAGTTCGAGGAAACTAGAATTGATGATATTATAAAAGGATACTTAGATACACTTATTAAATTAAGAGGATTCATTGGGACTACTATTTCATCTAAAAAAAACAAAAGTTCCAGATACAACCAGTAGTTCTTATTGTGCTATAGCAATAATTCCTATAGAACAAGAAATTTAGAATAATGCACACTAGCTCAAAAATGGACAGCTAGTTCTATAGAGGCTGCTGAAGCAAAAATTAAAGAACTAGAACAAATATATAATCCTACCTCTAATTCACAACTTCGAATTGACTTATATAACAGGATCACGAATTTAAAAGCTGAATATCAATTGCATAAAGAAACATTGCGAAAATTAAAAAGAAACGCCAATTATCAGTCCAAATGTTGTTTTAAAAAAGTTAAAGCATTAAAAGAAAAACAAAAGATAGTTTGGTATGACAAATGTGGTAGACCATCATATTTACTTAAGCATCCAGACTTACTGGACCATATTTATGATTCAATCGAATATGGATCAGCAGATATACAAAGACGTAAAGAAGCAATTAAGCGTAGGGTAAACGTAGATCAATTTTCATATGATCTGCATGGTATTACAGATTTTTATATAGGAAATAAAAATTCGCTACAAGCAAAATTTTTTAATGCTCTAACAAATTTTTACCAAAATATCATGATGTGCAAATAAGAACTTTCTATTTATAGTAATAATAATTTTGAAACTTGTTTTATTTGAGAAAATTCTACTTCGAATATTATCGAAGTTTTCCCAGATGGCTCTATGTTTTTCCCAGATGATACAAAGGGACCAAATATTCTGTTATATTTCTAGAACGTTTCTAGAACAAATTATTACCCAATCAGACTTGAGATTTATATCAATCACGTATTAGTACATATGTATGTACGTCACCGTTACATATCTAATATAAAGAATATCACGCTGCCTTTCTTGACTTTTAACAGATTGGAAGGAGAAAAACCATTAGCAGATGCAATGTGCTGACTCTTGAAATCTTCCGGTCAAATATTAGTTCGGAAGAAAAGAACACACTGACTTAGGGGAGTAACAAAAATCAGGTGATTTTTAGGGGGGGAGGGTGATAAAAAAAGTTAAAATTATATATAAGAACCTGACTATTTATATATTAAGAAAGAGGGAGGGGGGTAGGCCTCTGATAAAAAATAATCAGGTGATTAATGACACTGCCCTTACTGAAATCTTTCTTAGTTCAGGAGAAAATTCATTTGCAGAGGCATTTTGCAAGACACTACACTAACTTTAGTGATAAGGAGAAAAAGCGTTTGTAGCTGTATAGTATTACTGAACCTGGTGAAACATTCCAAATAACAGTATATCAGTAAGTGAAAATAGTCTTTGGTTACCAGCAGGCCAGCACATTCTTATGAGGTGTGTGACTAAATCCTCCCGATCATAACTTTGGCTTAGGAAAAGAAAAAGCATTTGCAAATGCACTTTACAAAACACTATGCTAACCTTTCTGGTAATAACTTTAGATCAGGAGAAGGAAAGCTTTGCAAGTATGTTTTGCAAGAATGCTACATAATTTTCACCAAGAATAACCTTGAAAAACATTAGTAAATATACTTATATTGAATTTTTCAGTAACCGCTTTAATAAATTTGATTGAAAATTATGGCTTTTGCGAGTTTTCTATGAAGTTTTTGTCAAAAGATCTTTTCTTATCCTTAACGTTGAAAAACATAGATATTGTTGATAAGACTGCCGTATTTGTTGCAAGAAATGGCGTACAATTTGAAAAACGCATTTGTGAAAACAAAAAACATAACGCCAAATTCAGCTTTTTGAATCCCAACGAATTGGATTTTAAGCGTGATACTAATGACTATTAGTGGAGTACATGATTGGGGTTTTGTTATTATCTCAAATGAAGCAGAAACTATAAATTAGTAATTCAAAAAAAAATAAAAATAAAATGTAAAAAAAAAAATTATTTGATAGTTACCTGAGAAGTCATCATGCGAGATTTATTAAAAAAAAATTTCACAGTTGGGAAGTACATGCTTAATAGCTTGCATTGTTTTACTAGCCAAATCCAAGGTTCCCTTTCACTGGCTTGAATTTATGATTTCACATCATCGCCGCTAGCATTAGTATTTTATTTTCATGATTGGTTAGATTTCTAGCTGTAGCAGATTTTAAATGCAAAATTCTTACACTGCCTCTTACTAAAATCAGATCTCCAAACATCTCATCTAGTTCGACAAAAGTCGTAAGTATTTTTTCTATTTCTTTCTGTAATTCTGAAACTGTTACAAAAATTAAGACAAACTCAGCTAAAATAAAAGCAGAAGCTTCTCTGGGGCTAGGCTTTCAATAAATGTGAGAAAGCCCAACAATTATGACAAAGAAAATGTGAATGCTAGAAGTTAAAAAATGACTTGGAACTGTTTGAATCATCAGTCGATAATTATCGGGTGTTCGTAATATTAACTGTTTTTATTGGTTGGCGGCATAATCGTTTTACTCTTAATAATCGAGAGTGTTCTCTTAATCAAACAAAAAAATAACAATCAATATTCTTCTAAATCCCCTAGCCAAACACCCCAATGATAACCAAAACCCCATCTGAAAATCTGTTGTAGTGAATATAAAGATTTAGAAAAATATATATTTCTACCCAAATAGTAGTAAATTTGAGATAGTAAACGGTTCTTATAAGTTCTACTATCCTAGCGAAGGAACAACAGATCAAAATTTTTATTACTTGCAGCTAGGGATCCTAATGTTCTGCTGCGACAAACCCTGCTTTATACTTTGAATTATGCAAATTATGCGATAATTTTTTTTATCAAGTAGAAAAGGCAAAAATGCTCTAAAATAATTTCATATGCTATAGATTATGCGAATCGGATTGAAATATGCGTATTATTATAAGTACTGAAACCCCTATTAGTAATTTACCAATAAAACCACAAAATCTGTGTGATATAAAATTACGAAAAGAGTCGTGTTTACAAAACTGTCTTTTGTGCCAAACAAAAAAATTTCCTGCAAAATTTTAGAATAAGGCCACGCAAAGTTAATTTTTCATTTTGGATAATCTGCTGACCTTTTTTTTAAATTTCAATCATGCCAATTATTCTATTCTGGGTGTGAACATAAGCATATTAATTTACAGTAGATTAAAAAAAAAACCAGTCAACTAAAATTTTGGAACACCATGTTATGCAAAACAAAAAATTAACTTTGTGTCCTAATATATGTTTCTTATTAAATTTTTATACTATTTTAATGATATGTGTCACAGCCTTGATCGGTTCTTCAGAGATAGTGATGCGCTCAAGTATGTGTTAAGAGGGATGTCGATTGAGGAACAATCGACATAAATAAAGATAAATAAATATGCAAAAAAAAAAAAAAAAAATGTATAAAAATATCTAAGAAAATTAACAAACTTCGCGTTAACGACCTCAAAATCACGAGTATCGTCGATTGGGTTACAGGTGATTAACATGCCGAATCAGTCAGAGAAAATTATGCCGAAATTACGAATGGTGGGAATTAAATCAATCATAAATCAATTAAGCGCCTAAAAATAAGAAAAGTCAAATATCTTGTGATCGATTCATTATGTAATTAAGGATAGTTAAATATCATAAAATAAACTATGATGTAATTAATTAAAAGTCAAAAAATCATGTATATAAGGAAAAGCGAGAAGATAAGGAAATTACTTACTTCTCTTCGCACGATACACAATAAAAAATTCGCCTTACCTAAAAGGGTCGTAATAGTCCTGTAATAAAAGCTCCTGTTACTCCCGACCAGTTACAAATATATCAAAAAAGGTTAATTTCCATGGTGACAAAAGAACCAAGGTACAAAATGACCTTCTTGCAAATCAGTTAAAACCAACAAAAAACGAAATCGGATTTTGCTAAATAATAAATAAAAAAAAAATAATAATAAAAAAATATATATATATATATATATACAATATAAATTAATTATTAAAGTCAAAATCCCTTAAGTCACGTAAATACCCTAGTACCAGGACGTAAATAGTACCGTGCAGGGCAATAAGTAAAAAAAAAAAATATATATATATATATATATATACGCGATACAACACACATAATAAATAAATAGCACAACTCAAAGAAATTCACATAGAAACTATACTAAAGGTTGTACAGTAGGGAACAGAATTGGTAGTAGAACTTGCATGATACTCTGGTACAACCCGCAAGCCACAAATACTATGGCAGCGTCGGATCCAACCAAACCTATTTTTACTGGTCATGAGAATGTTGAAGAATTTTTACTCTATTTTGAAGCGTACGCAGCTTCGAAAGACTGGGATGATGAAAAGAAAAGTTTGGTAATTGTATTCCATATAGCAGACAAGTTAAACCCGTTAATGATACAGTTAATGAAAATCTACTCAACATGGAATAATTTAAAAGCGGCTATGATAACAAAATGGGCAACATCGTCGAACATTAATGAAAAATTGGAGCGTTTAAAGAATATGGTTCAGGAGGCCGATGATACTGTCCAAATGTACATCAATTGTTTCGATGCTTATATAGAAGAGGTAAAGGATCAACTGAGGAATCTGGAAAAGAGAGAGTGGTACATACAGGGCCTTTGAAGTCCGTATTGAGAAAGAGTTGCGGGTGCGCGTCCAGATACATACGAAGCCGCAAAAGAACTAGCAGTTAAAATGGAAAAATATGATTGTGACAGAGAATATATTAGCACGAGTCCAGTTAAAATTACGACTGAAAAAGCGAATAGGATAGGCAAAGAAAAGGTTGACGAGAGTTCTGCCACACAAAAACCAATAAAGATCTACCGTGTTGAAGATCAGCATCCTATAAATACGGAAAGGTTAAATCAGATGAAAACTAGTATTGTAGAGTTGCTGAAAGCCGTACAAACCCTTGTAGAAAGGAAACACGCTCCATCTCCGCGAAGGTCTTCATCTGCAAATTTGACATTGAATAGAGGGAATAACTAAAATAGAACTACTACATCTTGCACGTGTTTTGCATGTAACCAAGAGGGTCACGTGGCATGTGACTGTCCGAATCGGTTAGGACAGAGTTCAAATATGGACCAACCAAACATGAACTTAAACACTCAAGCAATAACCCGAATATAAGGGATACTGATGTAAGGCTTTTCGAGGTAACAGAAAAAGCAAAACCAAAGGAAGATGAATATCTCATGATATATGTAAGTGAGGACGAAGCATTATTTAATGTTAGGAATTTGGTAAAAGATGGCGATCAAATGTAGATGAAGCAACACGAGCATCTAAATGAAGAAAGGGTACAGAGCCCTCAGACCCTATTGATCTGAATAATGAAAAAGCTCCAAATAAGGGATCTGTTATGTATATACCAATAACAGAGTTGGCCCAGGAAATGGACATTCTTAAGTTGATCGCTAAAAAAGAAATAACCATCACGTTGGGTCAGCTGTTTAAGTAGTCTTCTAAAGCCTGTATTGAGGTACTCAAGGCATTGGGAAGAAAGAAGCGAGAGGATGACGTCCTTTTTATGAATGCTAAAATTGGAGTTGTACAGGGAGTTCAGGGAGTAGTGAACTAAAATTGGGAGATGTATCAATAAGCACGCCAAAGATCAATGGTGAGATAGTTTCAGCACCTGTGGATCCGGGCTCTCGCCTGAACTTAATATATGAAAAATATGCATGAAAACGAGGCTTCACTTGGCAATCAGCTAATAAAGGAGGGCGTATGGCGAATGATCGTCTGAGTAAATTTGTGGGATGTGTTACAAACATTGAAATAGATATGGAGGGTATTATTGTGCATCAGGAATTTTATATCATGGAAGCTGCCAGCTTTGACGTACTGCTTGGCATGCCCTGGCTAGCTGCGGCTAAATGTAGTCTAAAATAGAAGGACAATAAACTTTGGTGTAATGTGGAGTCAGACAAAAAGAAAGCAGCATTTATAACTTCAGTAGTGCCAACTAGCTGGATGGATCCAAAGGATGAAAATAGTAAGGATGACGAGAAGGAAGTCGGAAACTTAATAGAAATATGAAGGATAGAAATTGAGGCATTAGGATCGGAAAAGGTGAAATTACAATTAGGAAGCATTGTAGCTAAGAGCTCAAATGTCGTCACATTAATGGTCAGGGAGGTTGATAGTTCTAATAGCAACTATGTAATTGATACTCAGCACGAAGGGAGGTTAGTGTATTGGCAGGTGAAAGACGAAAACAATGATGGAACGATTAAGAGGATGGGACCGGAGGTGATAATGCGACTTACAAAAGAAAATTGTACCTTGGTGAATATTGGCAGTAGTTTACCAGAGGATGAAAAACAACAACTACATGAACAGTTAATCAGGGAAATAACGGATGTATTTGCTTTTGACTTGTCAGAAATTGGAAGGACTGAACTGGTTCAATATGAAGTTCGTACGGGAGAAAAGGTGATACCTCCAACACGAATGCGCCCCATCCGAATCAACAACCCAGAACATGCCAAATTGTTTGAGGAGCATTTAAAGGAGATGCTAAAATACGGATTATTAGAAAAGAGAATAGGGGAATATGCTTACTACTGCTTCCCGGTAAGAAAAAAGGAAGGCAGGACAGATCGTTTTTGTGTGGTTGGCGACATGAGACCCCTTAATAAACACATTGTAAAAGACAGCTACCCGCTGCCATTAATAAGAGACATCCTGGAAAAAGCCGCTAGGCATGACTGGTACTCAAGTGTAGATGCATTTAAGGAATACTGCCAGATTCGTATCCGAAAGGAAGACCGTGACAAGGTTGCAGTTTCGACGCCGTTGGGTACGCTCCGATACGCTGTGATGTGTATGGGCCTTAAAAATGCCAGTGAAACTTTTCAACGATTGATGAACATGTTATTGAAAGGAGAAGAATAGAAGGAGATTGCCAGGGCATATCAGGACGACATTGGGTTATGGACTAGTGGGTTTAAGGAATTCCATATCGAAAAATTTATTAAATTAGCTAAGAAATTTAAGGATGCCGGTTTAACTTTTGCTGCAAAAAAGTGCTTCTTCCTGTATAAGGAGTTGCGTATGTATGGTTTTGTTGTCAGAAAAAGGGGAATTAAAGTCGACCTGAAGAGGGTTAAAAGAATCGAAATGTGGAAGGAACCAACAAGCCTTAAACAAGTCCAATCATTTATGGGAGTAATGAATTACTATCGACGGTTCATAAAGGGGGTCAGCAAAATTGCAAAACCTTTGACTAATTTAACAAGGACAGAGGTTGGATTTCATTGGGGAGAAGAGCAAGCCGAGACTTTTCGCATTTTGAAACTGCTTTGATAAATGAGACTGTATTAAAAGAACCGAATTGGCAAGAGGCACGTGATGGAGATTGTTCCTATCAACTTTTTACCGATGCATGTGATATCGCGCTTGGTGTGGTATTGGAACAAAGAGATGAGGAGAAGAAGTTGAGACCTGTGTCCTTCGAGTCATGTAAGTTGAATAAGCATGAGATTAATTATAGTGTGACAGAGAAGAAATGTTTAGGAGTGGTTTTCAGGTGTAATACAAATGAGCGATATATAGCTGGTACTATGTTTGATGTATGGGTGGACCATCAGGCTCTGAGTTGGCTATTCAATAAGGCCACGTTGAAAGGACGACTTATGAGATGGGTTTTGGCTCTACAATCTTTTGATTTCTGTGTACGCTATAAACCCGAGAAAGAACATGGGAACGCTGACGGATTATCTAGGTCACCTGATCCACCCATGAATGAAACAAACAAAGATGAAGATTTTATAGATTCCTTGATAATGTATGTGAGCCCTGAGGATGTTAGGTTGACAGATTTGGAAATTGTTCGTAACTATCTAAGTACATTTTTCTGGCCTCCTGATGCGAGTAAAATGGACTTGAAATGGCTCTGGCGAAAGGTGCAAAAATACTGCATGCTCGGCGACCAATTATATAAAAGGGCAGAAGGAGGAAGGCCGCCGCAAAGAGTGATATTTGGAGACGAAGAGAAAATGCAAATCCTGAAGGCAAATCACGAAGGGTTGGCGGAGAAAGGCGATCATTGAGGAATCAATTCAGTGACTCAGAAAGTCTTGATGAATTATGAATGGGCTACGGGAAAGGTGTATGAGGATGCAAAAATGTATGTCTCATCTTGCGAGGCATGCCAAAGGTGTGCCCCTAAGATGCCTCCTGAGCCTATTTACATAACGGCAACAAGTTGGATCTTCAACAAAATATTCATTAACTGTATAGGACCGCTACTACGGACAACCGCTAGGCACGAACATATAGTCGTTGCCGTGGAAGATTTAACTGGGTTCGTGGAAGAAAGGGCCCTGAGAAAAAAAACTCTGAAAATATAGCCCAATTTTTGTAGGGAGATGTTGTACTTCGACATGGGTGTTTTGCGGAATTAATTTTTGATCGAGGAAAGGAATTTAAAAACAGTATAATTAATGAACTTACCCTGCGACTCCAAACCTGCTATAATTTCTCAGCTAGTTACCACCCTGAGGCAAATAGCAAAGCAGAGAGAACAGTTCAGAAGTTGACAAGGATCTTGAGGACGGTTTGCGCAGAAAAACAGAATAAATGGCACAAGCATTTGCGTGAGGCAATTTGGGCCATAAATATCACCATAAATGACCTGGGCTACTCACCTTTTCAATTAGTTTATAGACGAGATGCGGTGACACCTATAGAATTAACGATAGAAAGTTATCAAGTTATGATAGCTAAAGAGAAATGGACAACCGAAGAATTACTTGAGTTCCGAATGAGACAGATAAAGGGACTCATACATGAGTTGAAAGAAGCACAAGAAAAAAAGGATGAAGCGAAAAGGAAATAGAAGGAATTCCATGATACTTGTAGTGGTAAAAACAAGGAATCTATTAGTATCGGGAAGGACCCCGAAGAACTCTGATATAACTTAGATCCAAACTCAAAATTTTAAATTTGATCAAGAACTTATAGAGATAATATTAACTACAATTATTATGTGAATTACTAACTAATTCACATCTCTATGCAATTGCATTACATATTTATTTGTTTATTGATATACAATCACGATCAATGATCATAATACATATGCGGGGTAAGTACCAAGTTGCTATTGATACTAAAACCTGATTACATGCTACAACTACTTTTATTTATTTTTAATTATAATTGATTATCACTTTACTCTATATAGCCATTAACAACTTGTTATATCTGGATTGATCATTATAGCGCAACTTAACTTGTTACAATAATTTTTGCAAAAATGTGGGTAAATTGCTAAAAATAAAATAGAACATGCATAAAATCTTTGTAATTCGCCAAAATATTCAATTATGACCCTTTTTAAAATTAACTTCAATTTGCTAAAATTTAAATTTGGACCTTAGATCAAATTTAAATCAATTTGCTAAAAAAAAAATATAGCATATATCAGAGATGTCCAGGTCCTTATAAATTATACAATTTTAGATTTTTTTTTTTTTTTAACCTTAAGCAGTCACTCTAATACTTTATTAAATTTCTTGAAATTACATATTTGCAACTATATAGAACTACCTAATATCTAAGCTTAGTATCACCCGGCCACCCTAATAGTACCTAAGTGCGACCTACTGCACTGCTTTCTCAGAGCAGATTGCTTGTCTGACTACCTAAAGTCCATAATAGAAGGGTCTTCCCCCTTCTATAACAAGTCCCATTACTGTCTTCTTACTTCTTCCTTCACTCTTACTTCTTTTTCTTCTTCTTGTTTCTTCTTCATTTCTTTTGCTTGTTGATCTCCCCCTTTTGGCGCTCTTGTATTTTTCCGAATTGGAGCTCTCCTTTTCATCTTACTTGTTATGCCTTGCTCCTTTTCCCATTCACTCATTCTTTCACATCGGATCCTCCATACTTGTTCGTAAAAAGTATCCCAGGCTGTTTTAACTATTGTTCTCATGAATTTTTCTCTCGAATTTTTCTTCAATAGCTGTGATACTTTTTGGTAGCTCTCATTTGAGATTAGTCCCTTTATTAGTGCCTGCTTTGCTTGAACTTCTTCTTCTTCTGTTTCTCCATAAAGGGATGTATACAATATATAGGGTGGTAATTTCAGATTTGAGTTTATATAAAAACAGTTAACAATTCAATAATCTGTAAGATTATAAAAAATAAACTATATGCTCTTCTATTATTATTATTATTATTATTAAATACTAAATGCTAGCTAATTTTTCATATATAAAAAATTTTCATATATTTTAACAAGTAAAAATATATAGTTTTATTAAAAAAAATCACAAAATATATTACAAGAGACATCACAAAAACGCCTTAAGGACATACACAAACACCATAAAGATACTACACAAATATCACATAAATACCATAGAGACACTACTGCACAAATACCATAAAGACTACTACAAACGCCATAGAGATCATAAAGATACTACACAAATCGCCGTAGAGACACCATAACTGCTATAGAAAAACTACCATACAAGTGCTATAGAAATACACGAAAACTGACGAAAAACCTATTGTGAATTCAACTAAAAATGATAAACCTATGAAAGAACCTACGAAAAACTTGTAAAGAAAATAAAAAAACTACCAAATTACCAAAATAACGAGAGATCCACCAATCTAAACACGACTTCACGAAATTCTGAGGCTGGCTTCAACTACAGCTCCAATGACGGCTCCAACGATGACTTCAACAATGGCTCCAACAATGGCTTCAACAACGGCTTCAACAAAGGCTTCAACAAAGGCTCCAACGACGGCTCCAATACGTTTAATTCATTCTTGGCATCCAATTTTAGCACTCCACCGAAGCATAAGCCTAAAATAAAAAAAAGTAAAAAGTTAATAATAATAAATAAATAAATAAATAAAGCAAAACTTATCTTTAGTTCTAGTATCTCTGGGTTCCAGTAACAATATCATTTGTATTTTTTTAGTTGCTGATATTTTTCACTGGTTATATAGCAACCACCACGAGAAAAATCGTTATTAATGGCCGGGCTAACGACGTTAACAACTTATAACAAAAAAAATAAAAAAAATAATTATTTATACAAAAAAAAACTAAAAAAATTAAATAAGACAATAAAAATAGAAAAAAAATTAATCGTTTAAAAAAAAATTATAATTTAAAAAAAAATCTTACAGATAATCTAGATCTAATTTAGATCTAGATCCGGGGGACGAGCAGAAAATAAATAATAAAGAAAGCAATTAAAAAAATAAAAAAAACTTAAATAAATTAATAAAACTGTCTTAAAAAAATAAAAAAAAACTTAAATAAATTAATAAAACTGTTTTAAAAAAAATTAAATAAAAAAATAAAAAAAAAAATAAAAAAATTAAATTAACGATAAAAAAATATAAAAAAACTAAAAAAAAATAAAAAAAAAATAAAATAAAAAAAACGATAATAATATAAAAAAAAATTAATAATTTAA
>QKWP01003141.1:17136-33877 GCA_003550325.1 Gigaspora rosea | reverse complement strand
GCCTTTTGTTCAGCAAGCTTTCGCATTTGCCCTCCATATTTCTCATCGCATTTCTTATTATCAGCCTCAAAGTCAGCTATAATAACACATGGAGCATTGATCATTCGTCCATAGTTTTTAAACTTTTCAAAGTCATTAACACCCTTGGTAGGTAATTTGGCTTCTTGAGTTGCTTCTCCTAAGCCGAAACAATGTTTTTGGTGATAAGCTAAAGATTTTTCAGAATGAAAGCTTTGAAAGCATCGGTTGCATAGATGCTTTTTGCTATGATACTTTGTATCTTTGTATACTAACCCATTATGATTTTTAATCCATAAGAAGTGGTTTTTCTGTCCATACTTTTCTTCTTTAGATTTAGTAATATCCGTAAGAGCCATAAGATAGATAATATTTTGTCTATCATAATTCTTACTAGCTATTACGGGTTTGGGAGTAGCTGTTTCTTCTTTCCACTCCCAAATATTTATAGAGATATCCGAGTTCATCTCTTCAATCTTATTAAATATATGTGAACAAATAGGAGTAGGCATGGGAATTCCATCTAAATTGACTTTATCTAGATATGGTTGAAGAACAGAAATACGTTGCAAATTTTTTGTTATACCTTCATTGCTTGCAAAGTATGCACCTAAAGCATATTTTAAACACATATCATCTTTTATTTGAGAGTTATCTGGATTGATAGTGCATTTAGTATTGGCAAGTTTTTTGGGAGTGGGAATATATGATCCACCAGTAGTTCGTCGAAGTATATAAGCCTCAATACATAATTTTTCTATTCGAACTAATCGCCAATTTGATCCTCTTTTTAACATTTCCTCAATTTTTTTATCTATTTCTGAAGCTGACTTAGATATATGGTCATCTATATCATTTTCTGATAAAAGTGAACGCATATTACTTCTGTGATGACAATACATTATATTATTTTCCTTATCCTCTTTTTTTAGCGATTTGTTTACTTTTTCATAATAGCAAAGAGCAACTAATGCTGACTTTATATGCTCCTTTTCATTAAGCTCGATTTTAAGAACTCTTGTAATTTCATCTCTAGCATTTGCTAATAATTGGGGCATATATTGTGTTTCATTATATTCTTTATGGTCAGATATTGGTTTAATAAATGCATATCTCTGATTTTTTATAGATGGAACTATAGCTTCCCAATTACTTAATAAATTAAAATTATCATGTGGTCTTTCTGGATCTCTAACTCTAATTTGAATAAAGTGAATACTAGTATCTATTACAGCATCTTTTTCTATTAAACCTAATGCTTTGAGATACTCAAATTCTTCTCGTGATAAATATTCATCTGTGTTAGTTTGAGAAGTAGAAGAGTCAGAGACTTGATCCAAATGATTATTGCGAAGCAATGTCTCTTCGGGTCTACCTGCTTCTGGTTCGATTTGTGGAATTGTAATTGGGTTTGTAGTAGGAATAATTTTGGGTCGACATGGATTTTTTCTATTAAGATGAACTCGAAGCATTTGTGGTGTTGCACATGTATGTCCACATCGATCACAAGTTCGATTTTTCTTATCTTTTCTAGCCATGTATATGTTATAGGTATAATTGATTTAATATATAATACTTATATAAATTTTTTTGTTTAATTAATTATTTCAATATATCAAAGAGTATTATGTGGTTCAGTACTATGATAGATTACGAGCCAGAGCTTTAAAAATTGATCCTAGATAAGTAAAAAACCTGACACAAATTTTATTAGACTTTGGTTATTAGTATAAATTTTTTATTAGACTTAGTATATATTAAATTTTTTATTAGACTTTTTTTATTAGACTTAGTATATATTAAATTTTTTATTAGACTTTTTTCATTAGACTTAGCATATATATATTGAAATTTTAGTACTCAGATATAAATTTTTATTAGATTTAGCTGTGCTAGTAAGTAGTGAAGAATTGTCTTTAGAATGAATTCTGCTATAACAAATAATATTGGTATCCTTTTTGTTATAGATTTAGCTAAAAGAATATGTTCTAGATGTACAAAAATATTGGTATACTGATTGAGATTTTTGATGCGTAAATGATAGCAAGCAAGATAATGTAAATTTTTGTTATCTTTTTGATATAAATTTGAGCAAAAGATTGCATTCTAGATATATAAAAAATAATATATTGTGACGACGCAAACATAAATCCTTCGTCATTTGAGCGATGATATGAGCGTAAATCTATCGTCATTTATCCGTTTTGATATGAATTTGGCTAAATAAATGTGTTCTAGATAGAAATCATTGATTTGACGACAGAAAAGCAAATTTATATGCAAGTTTGATATCGGTAACAAAAATTGTGCCAGAACTCCTAAATATATCCTACTTCTTACAATATGCTGATGAAGGAAATTTATGAAAATACCTAGAAAAAAATTTTATAAAACTACAATGGACAGATAAATTACGTATTGCTAAGGAAATAGTAGGTAGTCTTTCGTTCCTATATGATAATAATATTATTCACAGAGACCTTGCAAGTATATTACACATCATTTATGTTTATAAATTTTACTTCATTAGTACTCAATTTTTTTTTGATTTACAGCATTCACAGAATATTTTAATTCATGAAAATCGAGTATAAATTGCAGACTTTGGTCTATCAATACAAACATCCGATATGCCAATGACTTCAAACTCACATGTTTATAGAATACCAGCATATATAGAGCCTCAATGTTTTGAAAACAAAAAATATAAACGTGATAAGAAGTTTATAGCTTTGGAGTGATCTTTTGGGAAATTTCAAGTGGCAAACCACCATTCCAATCTTTCAAATCTTTTGCTGCACTTGTTATTCACATTTCTAAAGGAAATAGAGAAGATCCGATAGAGGGCACACCGCCACAATATGTTAAACTTTATAAGCAATATTGGGATGGAAATCCTAGCATTATGAAATCAATTTCGGAAATTTTAACGAAATATTAGTTCAAGATAATGAAACTCCTTTCTCAAATAGGCAATATAATGCAACTACAACACCAACGCAATGCTATTTACCTGATAAAAGTAACTTAAAATCCAATTATAAGATCCCAAGATCGATAACATTGCAGCCGATTCTGTTCAAACCTTAAACTTTAAATCATTAATGTTTTTTGCACTAAAATTAGATATAGTATAAAGATATTTTTTTACTGTATTTTACTCCTTATTAAACATAGTTTAAATAATAAAAATTTATATATGTTTATTAAAAAGTTTTATTAGAAGAAACTTCAACCTGGCCACAATACTGCAATAGTGCCACAATACCCCATTTATCTTACATGATAAAATATTATTATATATGTCTGTTAGTTTGTAAGTTTTTTTTGTTTTCTAGTAGTATTAGAGAGATAAATTTTTTTTAAAAATTATGTGATTTGATTGGTTAATTATCACGAGTAATCACAAATATTGTCCAATTATATAAAACAAACTTCCATCAAGTTTGTCCGTACAGGAAATTTAAAACCTTAATCTCTGTATAAAAAATAATCCAGAAAATAAATTTCTTAAGTTATTATCATTCATTTGAAGTTGGAATTTTTATGTGTGACTTGATTATACATTACATTTAGCATCCGACAATAATTTAAAAATTGCAATTTCTTAGTTTCAATAAAGTATAAAAGATATTTATTTAACTTTACTATTTATATATTGTCTCCATAAATAATTGGATTTTTTGCATCAATACGTGCATATAGGCAGATATTTTTCATAAATTTGATTTCTTAAAAGGTATGTCAAAAATTAAAGGAAATGTTAGGGCAATGTCATAATATTTTAGGGGTGGGGAAATATTAGGTTACACAATCTAGAATACTAGCCAATCAAAATCAAGAATTATATAAACATAATTATAATATAATATGAGATGAATAACTTTTTTGTGTAACAAAATTGAGCATTTGATTGGTCTTAGGTGGGAGAGGGTAAGAATTAATCAAATAAAATGTATTACTGAATCGTCTGACTCTTCGAGCGTATCAGATAAAATGCTTGACGTAGGTTTCTTGGACATTAATCGTGGCCTGATTATCAATTCACGAGAAATATTTTTTTTGGATCTTTCAGCATATGATCTTGAATCACAACCTGAAATTAGTCCTTTAGAAAGTGTATAGTTTCGAACAAAGTTGGTATTTTCTAAGAAAAAGCAAGATTCTTTCTTATTAAAAAATAGTATTAATCTCTCCGATGATAATTTGAAGCGCATTAAGAAATTCAGTGATGTGATCACTAATTCTACAAACAGCCCTTTGACCGATGAATTGCCTGCAAATGATGTTTACATAGAAATACAATACTCAAAATTTTGTTTGGATATTCCAAAAAGAATAATAAAACCAACTGAAAAATTCATTGAAGATGCAAAAAAGGCTCTGCAACATCGTGATCCTTATCATAAATTAATGGATTTATTTCAAATTTATGGTCATTTCTTACCAAAAAGGGTGGTTCTTGGGCATAAAATCTACTGAATGATTTATTTTGACAAAATCTCATCAGGATCTTCTCAAGAGATAAATTTGAAATGGAAAAATAAGGATTTCCCAAAGGAGGATTTGAATAAAATTTTGGATCAATGGGAAAAATATATAAGTTCTTATAATTTTGATTCATCATTTTTCACATCAATTAATGGTGACTTAGTTATGCGAAATGACCTTGAGGAGTGGGCTGAACATTGCTTAGACAACAATCCTTACTTATTACAGATCGTTAGCTAGAACGAACTGTATACTTTATACGAAATATTTGATCAACCACTTCGACAAGAAATTGAATTTGTTATTGGAGTTAGTAACCAATCTAATATCAAAGAAAGAGTACTTGTGGCTGGAGCATTTCCGATTAGTGATCCACCATTTTCGTATCGTGTGAATTTTCCAATTCGTTTTAAATCCAGTAATTATTAACTTTTTGGAAAACTTATGGATAAGAACGGATAACCTTTTAGGGGAGTAACAAAAATCAGGTAATTTTTTAGGGGGGGTAAAAAAAGTTAAAATTATATATAAGAACCTGACTATTTATATATTAAGGAAGAGGGAGGGGGTAGGCTTCTGATAAAAAATAATCAGGTGATTAATGACACTGCCCTTAATAATGTAGTTATCAAGTTCAAGTTTCACACCATAGATGGGTTCTTAATTTTTGTGGATAATGTGAAAAATATGTGAGCTTTTATTTAATTCACGCAAATCATGTTTAATTATAATATAATACTCGCCAATTTCTTATTTTTAGAGAACAAATATTTATAGATCTGATAGTAATTTGGATATTAGTCGGAATACCTGCTAATGTTGGATTTTTCAGCACTGATACACGAAAAATTGACATAGTGGGATTGGGTAATACTTCACTTACCGTTACCTCAAAATCTAATAATTATAGTATATTATTGAAAGTTCCCGAAAATGTTCCGCAAAGTTCAATTCTTGTCACCTCTTTCAAGTTTCCTCCAACAAATTATGATTTAAATTTCAAAATCGAAGCACAAAATAATACTGCAAATGAAATAAAGATTACTGTATGTAAACTTGGAAGCGATAAAGTGGACTCTATTTATGAACTGGAATGTTCGATCCAATGGTGTATTATTGTAATTCCAGAAAACCTAAAATTTTATAATAGTTCCATATCAGTAGATTATTTGAAAGCAATAGGTGAATATATTTATCCTGAATATAATATCATGGCACCGATTGGTAAGTTTGAAGATAATTGACGTGAAAACTATGAAATTTGCACTTTGTAGACGGATTGAACTTTAATATTTATCACCATTGTTCCCTAGATGAAAGTAAATTGAATGCAAACCAAAAATTTGAGAGTGATACCCAAGTTGGTAAGTTTAAAGATAAGTGACAATGAAATTGTGAATTTGCGGTTATAAGCATATTACTTTTATGCAATTTTTCTATCTAACTGGAGAAATCATCATACTAATCCAATGAATTATTTAATTTATACGATTATTGTAAAATAGTATAAGTACAAAAAAGTGAATAAGCGTATCTATAGTAAAATTTTATAGGAATCTCTTTTAGTATAGGTAACACTTATCCTAAATCAATTGATCAATAGTACATTTTATTAATATACTTCAAGAGATCCATTTTATGTTCTGTAAAAAGCGTAAAGTAACTGTATGATGCAGTCGGACCTTCAAATAAATTTACATTCTCTAAAGATTAATTAATCATGCGATTAAATGTTATAGATTTTAAAATATCCAATGAATAAGTACTCCTGTTAATTAAAAAATGTGTGCCAATTTTCTGAGTTTTACGCATCATATATCAATTAGTACCTAATTGACACGTGTCATTTGTAATATATTTTTTTTATATTTTTTATTATTTTTATATTATTTTGTTTATATTGTTATAAAACTTAAATGTCATCTAACTTTGGGAGAAATATGCTTTTCGAAACTTGAATTACAATAGATTTTAGCATTGACAGAAATATTATTCAATATGAAGATATTTTCATTACACCACGCAATCACTTCATATAATTCAATTTAGCAGTTAACTATGAGATAGATCCCAATCTATTTCAATACCAGTCAATTTTGAAGAATGCTTGAGAAACATATTATAACATGTTACAAAGAAAATTGGTTACTTTAAAATAATTCCTGTCGATTTTTGTAAAGTTTGTCCAATTCGGCACATTTTTATATAAAACTTCCAAGGTTAATATGAAACTTGGATATTATAATTAAATAAATAATTATATTAGGTTGTAACTTTATTTTCGATAAACTCTATGATATGGTTTTCCTTTTCATCTTCTTAAGAGCAAAAGAGATAAACAAATTTAAACATTTATTATCTGAAAGATTTGGTATCGAATAATCGAATAATAAATTTCTACAACGATTGGACACCATTTTTGACAACCGAGCATACAATTATACAAACTTTTTTAATTAAGATTCCTACTTGATTTCAAGAAATCAACTAAAGAAACATATTTCATAATCTTTTGCAGTTGACATGTGTGACATTTTAAAATTAAACAGGGAGTTTAAATTCCTTTATTTTTATAAAAGCATTTGATTGCGTTTATGAATTTATTGTAACCTTTATTAAAGACATATATTTAACTTAACAAGCAGTAGAAATCGTTTATAAAAAAGTTTTTTTACATTTCTCTCTTTAATTTATCAAGACTATCCTTAATTCTTTTACAGCCCACAATGATATTTTTCATCACGACTTTTACTACCAAATTTATCGTAAAGTTCACTAATTTTATCATTCTTACTATGTTTACGAAGAATTTCAATGGTAACAATTTCATTAGTACTATTAGTACTAGAATTATTTTTATTATTCTTATTATATTTACAAAGAATTTCGGCGATATCAATACTAATATCATCATTCTCATGAACGATATTAAATTCATCCGGAATCGATTTGTTTTTGAAAATAGGTTACAGTAATCCCATCATTCTCATGAACGATATTAAATTTATCCGGAGTCGATTTGTTTTTGTGTTCATTTGAAAATAGGGTCAATCTCATCACTCTCGTGAACAATATTAAATTCATCCGGAGTCTATTTGTTTTTGTGTTTATTTGAAAATAGGTTAATCTCATCATTCTCATTAACGATATTAATTTCTTGTGCGCTAATAATCGAATTTATAAAGAATACATGAATTTTTGTTTAAAAATTCACGCAATTCATCCGGAGTCAATTTGTTTTTGTATTAATTTGAAGATAGGTTAATCAAGTTTAAAGAAAATTGTTCCCATTCATTCACATTATAATTACTTGATTTTTCAAGGATTGGTTTGTCTTGCCAGTTTTTGAACATTTGACAATGTTCTTCTGCGGATGGACATTCTTTAGGATCTTTTTTCATCATAATCCACGTAGCACTGCAGTGCTTTTTCAATAATGGGCGGTCGAAACCCGTCTAATATTTGAAATATCTGTTTTTCTTTGATTATTCGAATTATAACAATGTGATACTTAAAATGCTATGTAATATGATCATTCCAAAAGAATAGAATAAATATCTGATACTGTAGTGTATGAATTTCTATTTAAAACTTCAGGAGCGACAAACGGTAAAACTCCATAAACTTTTACATTATCTTGTTTTATGTACTGAATCAAAAGACCTAAATCCACAATATATGTGCTATGCAAATCGTCCTATAAGATATTATCACTATGTAAATCTTGATGAACGATTCCTTGAGAGTAAACCGTCTTGAGATTATATACAATACTTACCATTTCTGTATATTTTAAACCGAGAATGTATTTTCCATCTTTATCTCTTTATATTTCATAACATTTCAAGAATGAAGGGTTTTCGGATCCAATTTTATAGTATAACCTTAACTTTTAAAGTAATAATTTTATTAATAAAAAAAAACAAGTAAAATTAAGTACACCAAAATAAAATGAATTCCTCATTCATTTTCACTTATTTTTTTAAGCACGATATTAACAGTCTGAAGTTTGTATTACAATCTGTTCCTGACCCAAGCATATTTATTTTAATTTTTGATCTGTAAAACTTTGTAATGTCGATTAAATTGATTGAAAAAATTTAATTGTTAATGTGGTGAAATAGCTTGTCAGGATTTTGCAAACATGTATAAGAATGAGAATATCCATGGTTGCAGTATATTCTGATATGAAACTATTTCAATAATTGCAGCTTTTTATGAAATTCTTTCTGTTGACATATTCTCAATTATAATTCGAATTTTCATATGGCTAATAAGTGAACAAAATGCGTTTTTGTAAAGTTAACAGATGAAACAATTCATATAGGACAACCTTCTGCTGCCAACTCATATCTTCGGAGAGACAAAATTATCAAAGCTGCCAAACGAGTCGATACCGATGTCATCCATTCGAGTATAAATAATAAATTTATATACTGTATTTACACGTGATAACGCTTACTTGCGCGTTATTTTGAGTACATGCGCGTTATTTCGAGCATGCGCATGCTGCATGTTATTTTGAGCTAAAAGATGGCCATATGACATATAAAGACATTTATGTAATCAGCTAATTTATATTAATCCAAAGTTGCGTGTTATTTCAGGACATGCATGAACATCATTTCAAAGCCATACATCTTATTTTTGGATAATGCGATTTTTGAAATAACGCTCATTAGTGTTATTACGCGAAAATACAGGTAAATATTTATTGATGATGAAAGTTGTATAAAGAAAGTTTTTTTTTTAAGATATGGGATTTTATCTGAAAAAGAAACACAAAACTCACCAGATAAATGGTAAACTCTGAAATAATAAATTTATTAACTCAATAAATAAAAATAAAATTTCAAATTTATAACTTTGATTGCTAATGATAATATTTAAAAAAAAATAAATTTTAATTTATTAAACATCGTTTTTATGCATTGTTTTTTGTAAATTGTATTTTCATCTGCTTTTGTTTTTTTTTTTTTGTTTTTAAACTTTTACATTTGTTAACTGTTAATTTTCTTTGTTGTAATTTGAAAGATGAAACTTAGTTTTTGTTTCACTTCAAGCATTTCTTTTTGAGAAAAATTTTATTAAAATGTAAAATTAACAGCTTGTTCATTAACAATGATAAAAAATCTTTATAACCTTATTAAAGTGTTTAATATTAATGAGACATTTGATTTATGTAACAGAACAGTTAACATTATATCCAGAGGTCTAAATATTAATTTATTCTATTTTACGCGGATCTAATAGATATATGTCAATCCACTAAATTTAAAATTAAATAATCTTATTTCTCATCTTTCCATTCGCTCTGATTTAGTCTAAACAGTCAAAAAATTTTTAAATAACAGTAAATTTGTTCAACCAGGCAAATGAACACGTGCCGCGAAGTGGCACGTGTCATCCAATCATTTGCCCAGTTGAACCAATTTACCGTTATTCAAAAATTTGCCCAATAATTGTGTTATGATCATGATTGGTAGGGAGTTGTCAGCTGAGTTTTAATTCAAGTAAACGTGACTATTTTGTAACACATGAAAAAAATAACGGGAAAGAAATACATTCATGATCATAAGAGTTTGTCGGAAATTATCTAGATAAGCTGCTAATACTCAAATTATTTAATTTTTACTTAATTTCGTATTTAATTTAATATCCTATTTGCATTTTTTTGTTTAACTAACATTTATTAATTAAAAGTACTCAAATTTTTCTTTTGTTTTTTCAAAAATATAAATGCATATATCTAACATATAATAATATGCCATAGTAAGTTCTGTTAACTTTCTTGTAAAAAACTTATTTTATATTATAAACATATTACCATCAGGTTTTCTCTAAACTTGATTGGTAAATAATATTGCATCCAATTTAATTACCTCTGTTCTATTTTGAGGTATTTAGCATTAGGGATGTGAATCGATAAAAAAAAAAAATTTTTTCAAAAACTTCGAGAATCAATTCTCAATAACTATCTCGAAAATTTTGAGAATCGATTCCCATCCCTATTTAGTACTGCATATGATATAAGAGAGCAACGCTAATGGAATTCTCCATATATCGGAGCAGAGACTAATAAGATCCTCAGCAAAAGCTGCATCCCTATTTGTAATTGACATTAAAAAATGGATTCTCATTACATGCAACATGATATATTTTTTTATTACTTTGCTTGCTAAAAGGAAGAAAGAAAGTTGATTACTTATAGAAGTACAAGGATAGTTTTAATTAACGTGAATTAAATGTATGGCACAAGAATTTGATGGCGCCTATTTTTCTTTATTTATTTCAATTGCATGTTTATTACAGAGCTAGATTTTATTATAATTCCATATATAATCTTTATCATCTATCATCTATTATTAACTTTTTTTATTTTATTATAGCATTTTTTTTTTACGACTTCCCGCTCGAACTCAAATAATAAATAGTGCCGGTAATTGTTTATATATTTCTAATTATTTAAGAAATCTTTTATGTTAATGTTTTACATTATTCTCTTTTTTTTCCAATTGTAGTATAGTATGAAAATACAACAATATTTATTAGATGCTTGTGAATTATACGCCTTGCTATTAAGTGCATATCCAGACACTGTCACTTATTATGGGGTAGTTATTTAGTGTTCATATCTTTTATTATTCTTGAAAGTGTTTAATCTTTTGATCTGATATTTTTTTTTAAAGGCACACGCTGCTCAACTTGCATTAAAATGTAAAATTCAACATAAACCACATTCAGAATGCAATAAGTACAGAAAATTATTTGGTTGGTGTTGTTTTTAATTTTTTTGATTTACGTTAAGGGGTTTTTATCAAATTGATTTAATCCTTTTTATTAAACACCATAAATGTTGAGAACATCTTGGAGGAAATACTTCGTCAAAATATAGTCATACATAAAGAATCCCTCCCTTCTGAAATTAAAGTCTTTAATCCTCAAAAAGACACATCCTTTTCAATTTCAACTTCGACTTCTCCGCAACCAAATTATCCAACTAATTTTAACGTAACTTATGATCGAAAGAGCTCAAGGCTTCTATATAGCTAGCAAAGAGTGGAGAAAGGTGTTTGAAGTTTCTTTTACTATAATGGCTAGTTGTGTGATCTTAAAGTTTGAGAGGTATTTTTGCAGTAGCTGATAATTTGCTTTACCTTAGACTATAAGCTTTAGAAATCTATTTTATCTTATTATAATAGTTACAATTATTCTTTTATGCTTAATGTTAACGTATTTTTTTATAGTGGACCAAAAACAAAGTTGGTGGTTATTTTTAACGATCCAAAACAACTGCCATCGAAAGTTTTCAAAATTCTTAACAAAGAAAGTTTAACAACATTTAATAATAGCCTAACTTATTTAGGTACACCGCATCCATTCGCTTTATCGATTGGTATAGCATGTTTTTTTTGTCTATTGCTGTCACGAATTTTACCAATTTGTGGCTGGACTAAAAGTACGCCACCTGAGGGTACGTTTCTTCTCTTTAATTGAGAAGTTGAGTTATAAAACTACCTCATGCTATATCAATTATGTTATGTCATCTCTTAAGTATATTTCAATATAAGGGATACAAAAAATTTAAGATGCCATTTAAAAGTAAAAATCAATTATCTTACCCTTGGTACATACACATTTAACTCGTTTCATTTAAACTTTTCTTTTTTTCAAGGTAATCAACGAACTTGCATTACACCTATTTATATACCTGGGTTTTTGAAAACTTCAGATACATCTCTTATCCAAAATCTTTCAGATAATCAAAGGTCAAGTAAGAAACGAAAATTAAGTTTCTTATTGGCTGAAGATTCGGATGATGGCAATGAAAATGAAATGGTTAATGAAAGATTCTACCAATAACAGCGTGAAGAACATTATGAATGTTAAGAATTTATTAATTGAAGAACCAAATCCACAAAAAATTGATTCTACAGTAACGGGAAGAGAACAATTAGATACAAATCTACAGAATTTGATCAAAGAATGGGAAGGTATATTTTGTAAAAAATAATATTATTTATATATATATTTTTTATTTTATAATCATGTAGTTAAAATTTTTATTAATTTTTTTTATATATTATAATCTATTTTATACATCTACGAAATTATAGAATTCTACAATGTTTCAGATATTTATATTGAAGAGGCTCGGTCATACAGGGATCGGGCAATGAATTGTTGGAAACTTTGTGCCTCTCTAGTTGAACACATTGATGGTGAAACACAAGTGTTGGAAAAAGGTATATTGTGTCAAGATACGTTAAACGGTTTTTAAAAAAAAATAATAATAATATGATAAACTAATCGTATTTATACTAACATTTATTTTTTTTTCATACAGAATTAGAATGACTTATAAAAGAATGGAGTTTTCCATTTGACGTTTCTAACGCAATATTATTAACACGTGGTGATATTGCTTTGTTGAATGGAAAAGTGATAGAAGCTCATGAATTTTATTATGAAATATGTAATAAAGTTTTCATCAGTTTGTTCAGTATGCAATCAAATTTTTTTTTTGTTGACATTTATTATAATTTACCTTTTATTACTGTTATTAACATATTATAATAACAGATAAATGGATCAAAATTTTTTTTATGGGAGATGCTGTCGTTATTCTAGAATTGCTAGCAGAATTGATGTCTAATTTTATGTATGGTAAAAGATTCAGATTCGTTTGGATCTAATATGAATCAGGTCGTAAGGCTATCTCAGTGGTAAAGACATTTTAGGGCATTTTGATCATTTACTATGATCAAAATTCCAAGGGTTCCGAGTCAGATATGGATCTTTAAAAAGATTTTCTGATTCGCATCAATGTTTCTTTCTTTTTTTAAGCACATTATCTATTACAAATAAATCTATTCTTGAAATTAGGAAATCCAACACCTTCACAATTAATTTCAGTTCCAGAGCTATAATCTTGTCAGTTTCTTTAGAGATCGTTTATAATCTAGTTTCTTTCTTTTGTGATTATAGTTGAATTTACTCACAAATTTTTTTTTTTTTATTTCACTTTTCAGAAATTATTCCAGCAACTGTTTTTGAGAATCTTGTCTTATTTTTCAGATTTATAATTTAACATAGTAAAGGTCTTCTGGATCATATAATTTATAATTTTGTTTTTTCATACATTATTAAAAGTTCATAAAATAAAGTCTTTTTAAAACGTATAATTTAAATTATTTATTTATTTATATAGTAAAAAAAAATTTTTTTGAGATACTTCGTTTCAGAGATTGACTCTCTTACTTGTCCCAACCACCATGTAGAGGTGTATCTCATCGGTTGGGAAGGTTTCCCCCAACCAATCTCTCCCGAATTTCCACACCAGGAGTAGGTTGTTCCACTTGAATCAATTTGATCCAATAAGCTTTGGCTCATAACCTCTAGAGCTCAGATATTAAACTAAACTAAATATATTATACTATATTATCTATTTATCCTCCCTTCCCCTTCCTTCCTCCTAAAACTGCTAACTCATAAGTTTTGACTCTTAAGGAAAGTACGTAACCAATCCCTTCTCCAGGACCAGTAGACCTTAAGTAGGGGAAATGCAAAAAGCTTATGCCTAATTAACGGTTTTAATAATGACTGACAATACCAATTATGACATAAACCCATCAAAAGCAACATAAACCTACCAAAAGCAATCTAAATTCACCAAAAACAAACTCGACCTACCAAAACCCACCAAAGCAACGTAAACCTACCAAAAGTTCATCAAAAAAACAACCTCAACCCACCAAAAACAGTCTTAACTCACCAAAACAGCCTTAACCCACCAACAATAGTCTTAACCCACCAATAAAAGTCTTAACCCACCAAAAATGACCTTAACCCACCAACAACAATCTAAATCTACCAAAGACAATATTAACCCACCAACAACAATCTTAACCCACCAAAAACAACCTAAATCTACCAAAGACAATCTAACCCACCAACAACAATCTAAATCCACCAAGCTTACGACAACCTAAACTTACGCACTAACAATTCAACAACACAAATATCTATTATCAACAATAAAAACAATAAACAAAAAAAGTTATAATGAAAATGAAGGTTGTAATAAAATATAAATGTAAACAAAAAATTATAAAGATAATGAAAATGAAAAATGAAGGTTGTAATAAAATATAAATGTAAACAAAAAAGCTATAATGATAATGAAAATGAAGGTTGTAATAAAATATAAATGTAAACAAAAAGTTATAATGAAAATGAAGTAATAAAAAAAGAGTGTTGCTAACTTGCCCCCCTAGTAATGTAACTACCCTATAATTTACCAATCAGGTCACAGGATCTTGTGTAACAAAATAAAGAAAATTTTAAAAAACTTTAGAAAAAAATCAAAAAATTATCAATATCACAAAATTTTATTACAAAAACTAGCTTTGGGCTATTAAATAAAAGTTTTTGGCATCTAATTTTGCATATAAATAATTAATTCATCCTCTAACTTAATATACCTATACCCTTACCCTAACCCTAATCTTTAAAGAATAATTTTTTATATAAAAAACTTCTATAAAATAAAGGGTGGTTAAAATTTATAACTTTAACCAGGTGTTAAAAATAGTTAAATTCTAAAAAAAATATGTAAACAACTACCTAATAAGGGTAATGACACAAAAATTGATGATCCTGTGACTAATCTAACACTGGTCACTCGATAAATTTCTATATTTCTGTATTCTCTTGATATAGTGAATTTATTAATAATTTCTCGATATAATTTAATGATTTTTAAAAATTTTTATAGTACTATGGAACGGATCACTTCATTATATTCTAAATTTTGTGCAGAAAACTTTTACTTATATAAAAAAGGGTTGTGAATATTCTAGTTGGTCAATCTATGCATCTTTGACCGTATTAAAAAATAAAGAAAAATAAAATAAAAAAAGCTATTAAAGAAAAAAATATTTTTTATACCCGACAGATCAGATGATCATTATCAACGGCAGGTGATGTTTAAGTTTAGATATAGTATCATGTACTTACGTAGAGAGCTGAACATTTTACTTAGTAATTCATCGTCATTTACTAAAGTCCTTCTTGAGAAATAACATACCCTTTCACCTCCGGCGACAAGTATTTTTAAATAAATTTGTTTAAAAATAGTTTAAAAATAAATAAATCTGTACTGTTTTAACTGCTCTGCACCATATTGCAATCGGTGACAAATAGAATGATTTTTAATCATTGGCTATAAGTTTGTCTCAACCTTGCTATATTTTAGGTTCATTCACTTTTTACTTAAGATTATTAGGAATAGTACGTTTTTCCATAATAAAATTTTTGTTGTTAGATTAGGGTTAGAACTGGGTTAGGATCTTGCTATTAGGTCAAGGTTCAATGGTATTATTGATACCAAAATAATGTAAGAAAATTTTTTTATTAATGCGCAAAGGCAGTTAGACTAAATTTTGAGTTACGAACATTTATTTGAATTTTCCTGATCGTGTTATGTTTAGGACCTGGTTTTGGTAAACATCATTAGAAATGATTTATTCATCACCCAGATGAACACCCTCACCTTCTGTTTTAAAAAACAACCTAACCGAGTATATTAGTAGGTTAAAGGTAAAAGATATTGGACGTAAAATTAAACAAGGAATCTTTTTTGTTAGAACCCAAAGAGTAGTTTCATAAGCTAAAAAGATTGAAATATAAGCTATTCTTTAAAAAAATTTCTTTGTTTTGTTACACAAAGACTATTGGACAATCATGAATTTTACGTATTACTAGGCTAATGTGTAGTATTGTGAGGTCGGAGCGAAAATATTTTAAAATTCAAATTTTTAAAATAAAACTAATTAATTATTTTAATATAATATATAATGGTTGTACGGTATATATTTAATAATACAGTATATAATATACATTATTTAAATCTAATTTGTTTATAAGTGTCTAGCTAATAATTTTACTATAGCTTATACTAATAACGGTAATATTAAAAAATTATCAGTTTCAAAACGATTCAACTCATTAAAAAGACAAAGAATTGCTTGGAAATTTTTACGAAACGTCTACAAAGTTTCAAAAACAAATTTATGTTTGAATATTTTATGTTAATATGTAAATTTTAGGCGTCCAACTAATAGAATATGTAAATTTATTAAAAATTCGTACAATAAGTACAAACAAAAAAATCGTTGATAAAATTTGATCATAGTAAAATTACTAATACTCTGACATAGTTTTGGTCACT
>QKWP01003141.1:0-17085 GCA_003550325.1 Gigaspora rosea | reverse complement strand
TTCCTATATTATATGACAAAGGCTGAAATATAAGTTAATTAAATTAGGTGCGAAAAAGATCTATATATTTTCGTTATAGCGTGATCAGTAAAGTATTACCACAGTACTGTAAATTGGAAATTACTATATATAAAAACTCGGGTCACTTACATTTCAACAGTTTTAAAAGAATATAAAAGACCCAGATCTTATGCTATATTTTAAAGAGAAAAATGTTAAAGAGAACGCATACTTGCATAATCTACAGATCTATATATTTTAAAAAAGGCTGTATTTGAATAATATATAAAACCTCGGGTCACTTACATTTCAACAGTTTTAAAAAAGCATATAAAAGACCAGATCTGCGAAATAGTATACTGTATTTTGAAGAGAAAATGGTAAAGAGAACGCATACTTGTGTAGAGTAATAAAATTATTTAATTGGCAGGTCTGTTTGTTGACTTTTTTTTATCAGAGATTTTTTTTTTACGCGACACGCGTGCGGACGGACAAAAAATTTCAAAATTGTGGTTCTGATCTAATTTTATGTAATTGATATAAAAAAAATCAAAAAAGTAATTTTTTTAGATCAAACCGCATCAAAAATGTAACTTTTATATAGGGTGTTCAATGGGCCGGGTCAGTTCGGGTTTATCTAAACCCAAGCCCAGCCCGTAGAATTACAAACCCAACCCAAGCCCGGCCCAATTCATCACAGGTTTGAAATATAAGCCCAAACCCGGCCCGAGCTTAGCCCAGCCCGGCCCAACCCAACCCAAGCCTGGCCCGCCTAGCCCAAACCTGGCTCAACCCAGGCCCAGCCCAACAAGCCTGGACCAATCCATAATTTGCAAATAGTATTACTTATTAATTAATCATTAACAATCAATTAATTGTCCAATAAAATTATCATTGATTAGTTGGCAACTTGACAACTAATCAATTTTTGATTTGGAACACTAAGATAATTATATTTTCTAAATAACTTAATTATTAAAATGCATATTCTTGAATCTATTATATTATATTATACTAAAAATTACAAACTTTACCAAATTATTATTTGGAGAAATTATAAAAATAGCTAACTAAATTAAAAAAACTATAGTTCAAAAAGAAATAAAATTTTAACATTTAATTTAATATAATAGGCCAGTAACTAGTAAAAACTATATATTTTTAATGGGTATTGTCGGGTTTTATCGGGCCTCTTTATAAAACCCAGGCCCGGCCCATTATTTTACAAACCCAACCCAAGCCCGGCCCAATTAACCACGGGCCTAAAATTTGGACCCATGCCCGGCCCAGGCCCGGCCCAACCCACAAATTACCGGGTTAGGCCCGGCCCATTGCACACCCTACTTTTATATCACCATGCATAAACACTAAATGTCCGTCGCTACGCTCCGGCCAATTATATTATATTATTAAAATATCAAAATTGTTTTTATACGTATACTTATTAATATTGTTTAATATTGTTAATATATATAGATACAGCATATAAACATATTTACAAAAAACATAGGTTTCTGTAAAGTTGATTTGGTTTTAAAATAATGTAAGCCATTCACTTCTTATATGCCGCCTAAACTATCACTAAATCCTCAAATCACCAATTTCAAATAGGTTAAAACTATTTAGTTCTTTTGTTCTTAAAAATAAAAATAAAAGTCATATGAACCAAATATTTTATTGGTTAATAATTTACTTTGTCAATTATATAAATTTAAAGTTTCCAACCTTTGGACTTCTATAATTGAGATTTGGATTTGAAATTAGCTATTTGAATTTGGACAAGTATATTCGTGTTAATTTATTCTAAGCATAGACATTAATATCACAAGTTTTTTATTTATTAAATATAAAAACCCAAGGTGACACTTTGAATTGTGTTTACTTTATTGGGCATCATTACTCTCTCAAACCTCCGAGAAATCATAATTTTCGAGCAATAGCATTAAGTATATGTCAGGGTCTTAATCTGCGTACTATTCTATAGTGGCACTACCGGTAAATAGATTTCTGTAGATTCAGAACTGGTTTAAATGGATTTTGGATTTTAAAAACATAAATTTTTTATTTTTTTTTTGAATTCTTTAAACGATTTGATTGATCAAAACTCATATTAGATCAATGTTTTTTTATTTGGTCAATTAAACTAGTTGAGTCGGTCTTTTTTTTTTTTTTTTAAATATCTACTTGGTTTATAATTTAGATCTTGACCACCGACGTTATTAGATACTTCATCCTGTGTAATTCGAACCTTGTTGTTGCTACATACTAAGATTTCAATTTTAAATTAATTATCATAGTAACTATTAACGTAGTTACCTTTAACTACTTAATGATATATTACAATTGATTGTGGGGGCAATTAATTGGTTGATGACGCAGTAGGGATGGATCAGTCCGGCCCAATCCATTCTGGTCCCTGACAGGACCGGTCCATTACAGTTGTTTTCATAAATTCTGGTACATACACCTTGAAAAATTGGGATGAGGCGGAATCCTCCGTCAGCCGGCATCAAAAACTTAACGATTCGGTCACCGCCGATTTTTCAAAGTGGCCCAGAATTTATGAAAATAGCTGCTGTAATGTTTTTTTTTGGTCCCAAAAACGGTCCCGACCTCTGACCATCCTGTTGAAAATAAGCGATTATCTAAATTTTAATAATTTTAAGTTATTTTCATAAATTCTGGGACAATTGGCAAAAAATTATTGACCGAATATTTGCCGACTCGAAAAGTAATGATCACTGCTGAATCAAAACTTATCAGCAAATATTCAGCCGGTCAATTTTTTTTTTTTTTTTTTTTTTTTTTTTTTTTTTTTTTTACAGCTAATTTCATAATTCCTGGGACACCTGTAAACATTTACTGAATGATTTTTCGGCCGAGTTATAGATTTCAGGAATAATAAGATTCAGTAACAGATATATCAGATACGTAATTTAATAAGATCAGGTGACTAATATTATTACAATAAGACTAAATATCGACATGTAAATTGTTCCTATTCTTTGACACGATCCATTTTCGCTCACGACGAAAAATTCGGTTTTAAAAAATTGTGTAAAAATTTCAATTCCTATTCTTTTGGCAAGATCCGTTTTCATTCAAATGATACCTTTATTCATTTTTAATTATTTTTCGACGAAAATTCGGTGTTTAAAAAATTATTTAGAATTTCAATTCCTATTTGGCAAGATCCATTTTTCATTCAAACAAAGCCTTTATTCATTTCTAATTATTTTTTGACGTAAATTAGTTTTTAAAAAATTTTATGAACTTCAAATCCTATTCTTTGGCAAGATCCAAATTTCGTTCAAACGAAGGCATTTATTCATTTCTAAGTGTAATTATTTTTCATTTCTTGTCGAAGACGTTTTTAAAAAATTAAACTAAATTTCGATTCCTATTATTTGTCAAGATCCATTTTCATTCAAACGAAAGCATTTATTTATTTCTAATTATTTTTCGTTTCTTGTCGAAGATGAAAAATATATAAATAAATATGAACATATAAAATTTTTTTTACTTTGATTTCGTTTATCATAATTCTTCATGCATTCTCGACAAATATTAATAATATCATTTTTAAATCAGTCGACAAATTCATGATCATGTTTTAACTTTTTTAATAGCAGCATCTTCGAGTAATATATTTGTTATAAAAAATCCAATTTATAATCGATTCCTTTTTTACATATCTTGTTAAGGTTTATTGTTTGACATGAACAGTTTTCTATAAATTTTCGTACAAACTAATCATACCAAACATGTTTGACATGCATTCTAACGAAAATTTAAAATCGTTGACATTATTGTTATGACAATCATAAAATGATCATTATGATATAAAAATAACTTTTATTATTTTATAACTTAACCGGATCGGCCGAAAAATTATTTCGGCAAATTTTTACAGGTGTCCTAGGAATTATGAAAATAGCTGTAACAATTTTACATGAGCAGGTGCACGTTTTAAAAAAAGATATTGTATATTGTTTATATGTATATCCAAGTTGTTACTAAAGCTTTAAGATATTGCTATATCGTTCATGTTTTTAGTGAACGTAGTTGTCCTTAAAACGACAAAAGTTTTTCCACATATCCATATCTTTGAATCCCGATTTATAGAAGACTTGCTAACTCCCAAGTGTTTGTCAATTTTTCGAATTGATAAGCCTTCTAAATTTTTTTTATCGCAAAGATGCTTTGAAAGTATCATACTTCTATATTCAACCAGAGTTATGAATACTTATATATGGTCTTATAATACTTTATATATATATATATATTTAATATATCAATTTATCTGTTATTTTGAACGGTTGAAAAATCGTTCGGTTAATTTTTACAAGTGTTTCAAGAATTATGAAAATAGTTGTAAGGATAAGGATTATCCGGATCATAATCCTAAATATCTTTCATACGATTGTCAATTTGACCAGCAACCGACGATAAATATATTACACCTCCCTCACGATTATTTATTAGAAAATTAGTGGGACACATGATGAATTTTGTGATGATCATCCAGATTTCGATAATTATTTTGCGGGTAATAACAGCGTAGTTTTTCAATAATATTAAATTATATTATCGAAAAACTAAACTGTTATTGCCGAAAAATAATTATTGAAATTTGCAGATGATCCATAAAATTCCAACTTTCTTAAAAAACTTATCTGATCATCCATAACTGATCTATTTTAATATTATATGTAACGATAATACAGTAACAGAATTATATAGTACGGAATTTTACACCCCACTTGGTTATCTATATAAAATCTTCTGTGCCATACCATACTGGCACCTAGTGTTCCGCAAAAGATCCGGGTCCGGTCCGGTCCGTTGAACGGACCGAGGTCGGACCCTTGATTTATCAGAATCGATACGTGTTCGGACCCATAAGATCCGCCAGGGTAATACCCGGTCCGGTCTTATTAGAATAATACTGATTGCCGATTGGCTGATTTTCACTTTAGGACAACCAATATGAGCGATATAAAATATGTCGACAAATTAATTATATAATTAATATTACATATCACCTATCACCTATTCGTGTAATATGTTATTATGAAAGTTTATTTTATATCCGGAATTTATGAAAACAGCTGTAATCGTTTTTTTTTTTTTTTTTTTTTTTTTTTTTTTTTTTTTTTTTTTTTTTTTTTTTTTTTTTTAGCGAGGACATAGGGCTTAATCAACTATAGCATCAATAAATTTCACGGATCCGGACCGGACACGGATCTAAGTGATACGAGTTCGGACTCTAACTTTAGATCCGAACCGATGTTTGGACCGGGTCCGGATCTTTAAAAATACCCGCCCGGTCCGAATCATGCGGAACACTACTGGCACCATATTGATCTGCCGTAATTTCCCATACTATACAATCGTGAAACGTGAATTTGGCAAATTTGCTTCTGTTGTTTGATTTACCTAATACTTACAAATTATTTGGATTAAAAAAAGTCAATCAAATGTTTCACGAATTTGAAAGCGTTTTGTATAATGGTCTCAAGTTCAAGAACAAGTGCAAGAGTAAGTGCAAGCGCAAGAAGAAGAACAAGAACAATTGTTCCACGATAGATAAAAAGAAAGACATGAGATCAATAAAAAATAGCGAATATATTATCAAATATTAAGAAAAATTACATTCCCGTAAATTTTTGGTCGGGCACAGATTATCTGATAATCACATTTTCTCCAGCGATTCTAGTTTTATGTTGATCCACCAATAAAACCATGGTTATATCCAAAATGTGATCAGTGTGCTATAGCAATAAAGTAAATAATCAAGTTATTATGCTTTAACGCTTATGATTGGTTATAATCAGCTAATATATATAACACCGGATCCGTATGGTGCACTAATGCTCACTCTTACCATATTTGATTTTGCGAAAATACTGATCGATACCATACCGGTACAATATCAGCATTTATTTGTCTGACACGTTTCTTGTTAATTTATTAAATTCGAAATTGGCATAGATATTTTGAATAGCCAAATTTCGTAGTAAAGTGATGGCACTTTGTGCTCATATAGAATCCGGATACCGGTATATTTTTTTTATATTCGGATAATAAAACTAGATTTTTTGGCCGTGTATTTGAAAATTTAAATCTTATTCAACTTGCTAAAAACTCCTAACAATTACAATGAAATTTATTACTGTTTTGGTTATTATTACTTTAAGTGTTTATTTAATTAATGCCTTACCAACCAACTTAACCAAAGGTCAAGAAACCACTATTGTTCCCCATGAACATAAATTAGTAGAACAACATAAGAAGTTGGAAAAAAGAGCTATTGAGTATGTGCCTATTGAAAATTGTTATTTTAGACCACGCAAATTTGATTTTTCGTTTTGCATTACCTGCTGCCCCAAATTTTTCAAAATTCCTATTTTTTTTTTTTTTTTTTTTCGAGTTCCAATTATACCAATTATTCCATTTTTGCGGGTTATTTTTTCAACCTTTTTTTTTTTTTCCGGTGTATAGATACCTGACAAACTATTTTTGCCATTGCAAAATCATAAGTTTCGTCATTGACGAATTGACGAAACTATATGGTTTAAACTACCCCAAGAACACCTCCAAAAATTCTGCGCAACAAATCAGATTTCAAGATCAGGTGTAACGTTACACGATCAGGAAAATCAAAACAATGTTCGCTTTGTCAAAAATCGCATGTTTCTTGAAAAGTCGCATAAGAAACCACCTTTCATATTCTAACAAAAAAAATTCTGCATCGAATTTTAGTATATAGTCTACCTTCTAACCTTGCCCTAACCTTACCCTAACTCTAACTTAATGTTAAAGCTTATTACTCTTAAATTCGATTGTTTTTATTTCACGTTACACCTGATCTCCAATTCTGATTGGTTAATTTTTGGAGGTGTTCTTGGGGTAGTTATATGGTTTATCAGTTCATGTGAGTTTCGTCAGGCATTATTAATCCAGTATTACCCGCTGGTGACCATAATTTTCCAGAATCATTCGAGAGGATTCCAAGGGAAAACCAGACTTCGTAATTTACTAATTAAAAATATGTCAGCAACAAATAAATTTGCCTGATTTTCTTTTGACTTCATTATCATTAAAAAAAAAATTGACAACCGACCCAATATTTTGATTCCATGTAATGCAAAATGAAAATTAATTTTGCGTGGCCTTATAAATTTTGGTTAATTTCATATATTTACTTTTTTTTAAATATAGCGAGTAAGTATTGACTTTATTATATTTTATATGAACTTATAGTTTTATAAATTTTAAAATCTTTATTTTTACAAAAATATTCTTAGTAAGTAAGTACAGTATTAGCTTTAACATACTGTATTTATTTATAAAATTTTTATTTTTAATTAATTTTAAAATTAACTTTATATATTTACTTGTTTTTTAAATACTTTAAAACTAATAATTTAATAATTAATAATTTTTATAATTTAATTATATATATTTACAGTATTGATTTGTAAGTATATGCTTTTATTATATATATTTTAGAATTAATAATTTAATAATTAATATATATTTTTATTAATAATTATTAGGGAGTAAGTTAAACTTTATTATGTTTATTTATAAATTATTTAATTTTAAATTATTTATTTAATAATTTTATTTATTTTAGAGCGTTAGTATAAACTTTATTTTAATAATTAACTATTTATACCAATTATTATAAAATGCACCTATGGTGTTTTACACCATAGTTAAATTAGATTTGCAAATCCGTGTAACAAAAACAAAAAAATACTTAGGGTTAGGGTGAGGTCAGGATTTATCGGGGCAAAGGTGGTTTCATAAACAAAATTTTGAGATATAAATGTAAATATGAAATTTTATGTTACACCTGATCTTAAATTTTGATTGGCTATTCTAATAATTTTGTATAACATGGTATAAAACACCATAGGTTCATTTTAGTAAACTCGATATTTATTTAATTACTAATAAAAATATTTAAATTTTTTTGCTAATAATTATTAGTATGTTAGTATAAACTTTATTAAATTATATTTTAATACCTAATTTTTAAAATTAACTTTTTATAATTTAATTATATATATTTATTAGTATGCAAGTATAAGTTTTATTATCTATTATATAATTATAATTGTTTTTGTTTAATTATTAATTAATATATTTAATTTTTTTGCTAATAATTATTAGAGCGTTAGTATAAACTTTATTAAATTATATTTAAAAAGTTATTTTTAATAATTAACCTTTTATGATTTAATTATAAATATTTATTAGATAGTAGATATATTTGTTATATAGTTATTTTTATTTAATTACTAATAAATATATTTAATTTTTTTTTGCTAATAATTATTAGAATGTTAGTATAGATGTTATTATATTTTAATAACTTATTTTTAATAATTAAACATTTTATATAATTATTAATATATATATTTAAATTTTTTTACTAAAAATTATTAGACGGTTAGTATTTATTAATTATATTTTAATGCCTATTAGCTTTTATAACTAATTTCTATATATTTATTAGTTTGTAAGTATAAGCTTTATTATAGTTATTTTTAGATAATCAATTTAAATTAATCTATTTTTTTTATTAATAATTATTAGAGAGTAAGTTAAATTTTATTTTATTATAAAATTTTTATATTTATTTTTAGATTATTAATTTAAAATTATCTATTTTTTTATTAATAATTATTAGTGAGTAAGTTAAACTTTATTTTATTTATAATTATTATATTTATTTTTAGATTAATAGTTTTAATAATTAATATATTTTTATTAATAATTATTAGCACGTAAGTCAAATTTTATTTATTTATAAAATTATTTAATTTTAAATTATTTTATATTTTAATCCTAATTTTTAATATTAACTTTTAATAATTTAATTATATATATATATTAGTGTGTAAGTTTAACCTTTATATATCAATATTTTTTAATAATTAACTTTTTATAATTAAATTTTATATATTTATTAGTGTGTAAGTATAAATTTGATTATTTTTTATATAATTATTTTATTTAATATATAATTAATAAAATTTTAAATTTTTTATTATTATATTTTAATAATTTATTTTTAATAATTAATCTTTATAATTTAATTATATATATTTATTAGGCAGTAAGTATATATTTGAGTATTGTTATATATTATTTTTATTTGATTATTTGTTATGTATTATTTTTTTGATTATTTTTTATATCATTATATATTATTTTTATTTGATAATTAATAACATATTTAAATTTTTTATTATTATATTTTTAATAATTTATTTTTAATAATTAATTTTTTATAATTTATTTATTTAATTATTAATATATAAATTAAATTTTTTACTAATAATTATTAAAAAGTTAGTATTAATTTTAGGGAAAATAAATTTGTCGCACCCCTGCTTCGACCAATCAAATCGCGCGATTTTATAGGCAAAAAATTTTATTTTTTTAAAATTTAAAATTTTACTTAATAAAGTGTAAAATATATATAAAATAGCATGCCATATAACGTAAAATTTTATTCTGAACAACTTTTTCTAAGTCGTAAAGATAGGTTGTCATAGTAAAAAAAACATTTTATAAGAAAAATCAAATTTCCCAAAGTTAGCACATACAAAACTTTTTTTTTTACTAAAACAATCTACTTTTTAACTTAGAAAGAAGTTGTTTAGCGTAAAATTTTACATGTAATACGTGAACGTAAATATAGATTATATTAGTAAAAAAAAGGTTTATATGTGCTAACGATCGAAATTTTTGATTTTTCTTATAAAACGGTAATTTTTTACTAAGACAATCTATCTTTATGATTTAGAAAATGTTGTTCAGAATAAAATTTTACATTATGTGCTTTGATATCGCTTATTTATTTTTACATTTTACTAGTAAAATTTTTAATTTTTAAAACTTAAAATTTTTTGTCTATCAAAATCGTGCGATTTGATTGGTCGGATCAGGGGTGCGACATGTTACAGGTGCGACAAATTTCTATTCCCTTAATTTTATTAAATTATTAAATTTAATAAATAATTTTTAATAATTAACTTTTTATAATTAAATTTTATATATTTATTAGTAGGCCGTAAGTTAAACTTTATTTGTATATAATTATTATTATTTGATAATTAATAATATATTTAAATTTTTTTATTAATAATTATTAGTTTGTAAGTTAAACTTTATTATATTTATTATATACTATTTAATTTTAAATTATTATTTAATGATTTTATATATTTTAGAACGTTAGTATAAACTTTATTAAATTTTATTTTAACTTATTTTAATTATTAAATATTTATAACTATACTAATAAAAATATTTAAATTTTTTTGCTAATAATTATTAGACGGTTAGTATAAACTTTATTATTTTATATTTTAATAACTAATTTTTAATAATTAAATTTTATAATTTAATTACATATATGTGTATTAGTATGTAAGTATAGGCTTTAAATGATTGCTATTTGTACAATAGTGTATAAAACACGGGTATAGTTATAACTTAAAATTTTGCTTATAAAACTACTTTGAAGGTTTTAACAAAAATAATCTATGCTAAATTTTAGCATAAAATACCCTCTACTTCTAACCTCTAAAACTAACCCTAACCCTAATATTAAATGAGATTTGTTTTTATAAATTTTTATTATTGCACAGATTTGGAGCAAATCAATTAATATTCATGTTTATACACTAGAAATTTTCTAAGCTATATTATCTATAATATAATTATTTTTATTTAATATCTAATAAATATAATTTAATTCTTATTTTTTAAAAATTTTTTTATTAATAATTATTAGGTTGTTAGTATCAACTTTATTATATTTTTAATAACTTATTTTTAATAATTAAACTTATAATTTAATTATATATATATTTATAAGCATGTAAGTATTAATTTGATTATTTGTTATATAATTATTTTTATTTGATAATAAATAAACAAATTTAAATTTTTTATTAATAATTATTAGACAGTTAGTATAGATATTATTATATTTAATTACTTAATTTAATACTAATTTTTTATAACAACTACTTTTATTTAATTATTAATAAATATATTTAAATTTTTTGTTAATAATTATAGTGGGTTAGTATAAATTTTATCAAATTATATTTTAATAGTTAAAGTTTAATAATTAATTATATATATATATTTATTAGTCTGTAAGTATAAACTTTATTATACTTATTTTTAAAACTAACCTTTTGATAACTAAAATATTTTTTTATTAATAATTATTAGCCGGTTAGTATAGATATTATTATATTTTAATAACTTATTTTTAATAATTAAGTTTTTATAACAACTATTTTTATTAATTTTAATAAATATATTTAAATTTTGCTAAAATTATTAGAACGTTAGTATAAACATTATTAAGCTATATTTAATAACTAATTTTTAATATTAAATTTTATTTAATTACTAATAAATATATTTATTAAAAATTTTTAGTGTGTTAGTATAAACTTTGTTAAATTACATTTAAAACCTAATTTTTAATAATTAAGTTTATAATTTAATTATTATATTTATTAGAAAGTAAGCATAAATTTTAATTATATTTATTTTTAGAATTAATAATTTAGTAATTATATATTTTTTATTAATAATTATTAGTGCGTAAGTTAAACTTTATTATATTTATTTATGAATTATTTAATTTTAAATTATTTATTTAATAATAATAATTTTATTTATTTATTTTAGAGCATTAGTATAAATTTTATTAAATTGTATTTTAACTTATTTTTTAGTAATTAAATTTTTATAACTATATATATTTATATAATTACTAATAAAAATATTTTAAATTTTTTGCTAATAATTATTAGCATGTTAGTATAAACTTTATTATTTTATATTTTAATCCTATAATATCTTTTAATAATTTAATTATATATATTTATAGTGTGCAAGTATAAGCTTTATTGTCTATATATCTATGATATAATTATTTTTATTTAATAACTAATAAATATAATTTTTTTTAATTTAATGCTTATTTTTTAAATTTTTTTATTAATATTTACTAGTATGTTAGTATAGACCTTATTATACTTTAATAACTTATTTTTAATAATTAACTTTTTTTAATTTAATTATATATATTTATTAGTCAGTAAGTATAAATTGAGTACCGTAAAGTCCCAAATATAAGCAACCCCCTAAGCCACCCATTTTAGCCAAATTTTTTCAAAGGGTTGCTTAAATTCGGGACTTTAAAATATTCAATTTTATTGGTCAATATACCTTATATATAAATGTCCAATAAAGTTTATAATAAATTTTATATATGTTTAGCAGGGGTTGCTTATTTTATTTTCTTAGTATTTTGATCTCAAAATGAGAGGGGTTGCTTATTTTCGGGGGTTGCTTATATTTGGGACTTTACGGTATTTGTTATATAATTATTTTTATTTGATAATAAATAAATTTAAATTTTTTTATTATTACTTTTAGACAGTTAGTATAAGCTTTATTATATTTTAATAACTTATTTTAATAATTAAATTTTTATAAATTATTTTTATTTATTTACTAATTAATACAATTAAATTTTTGCTAATAATTATTAGACGGTTAGTATAAACTTTATTATTTTATATTTTAATAACTAATTTTTAATAATTGACTTTTTATAATTAAATTTTATATATTTATTAGATTGTAAATATAAATTTTATTATATATATCTTTAATTTAAAACTAATAATTTAACAATTAGGATATTTTTTATTAATAATTTTTAGTCGGTTAGTATAAATTTTATTAAGTTTATAACTATTTTTATTTAATTATAATAAATATAAGGTAAAAAGGAGTATTTTGATGAATACAGATATTTTGACAAACTTGGATATCTTGTAATACAATAATCAGAATTAAGTGATTTTTATACTATTTGAATTATCTCAATAAGACAATTCAAATAGATATTAAACCATCCAATTCTAATCACTAGATCACTAGATATTGTTCATATCAACGGATTTACACAATTGGACCTTTTTTCAAGACCCCGATTTTCATATAATTTTGCAAATCAAACCACCTTATCTCTAAGATCTAATGGGTTAGCGCTTATCTAATGGGTTTATTTATATTGATCAGTTATTTGTTGATCATCTGATCATCATCTGACCAATGAATTTTTGTAAACAATCAAATTTTGGGGACCATTTTTAGGGCCCAATTTCAATTCCATAAATCTGCCGATATGTGATTGAATACAAATTAAAACAATCTAAAGAGAATTATGACAAATTGAAAACTTGGATATAAGATCGATAATATCTTGTGTTCTAGTAATTAGAATTGGATGATTTAATTACTATTCAAATCATTGAGTTAAAACAAATTGAATGGCATAAAAATTACTTGATTCTAATCACTATATCACAAGATATTTCAAGTTTGTCAAAATATTCTGATCTCTCTAAAATTTGTATTTCTTGTACAATTTATCTGGGTTGCTATATTTCAAAATATTTTGTTATATTAATGTTTTTAAACGAAGCTTGCTTAGTATTATATAGTATCCAGATAAATAAATAAGTTTATATTAAAAATAAAAAATTTTTTATATTACCTACTTTAACTTTGTCAAAATACTCCTTTTTATTTTATTTAAATTTTTTTGCTAATAATTATTAGAGCATTAGTATAAACTTTATTAAGTTATATTTTTAATAACTAATTTTTAATAACTAACTTTTTATTATTTAATTATACACCTTTATTAGTCAGTAAGTATAAATTTTATCATACTTATCTTCATTTCTAAAACTATTATTTTAATAATTAAATATTTTTTTATTAATAATTATTAGACGGTTAGTATAAACTTTATCAAATTATATTTTAATAGTCAATCTTTAATGATTAATTTTATATATATTTTTATTAATAATTATTAGACGGTTAGTATAAACTTTATTATATTTATTTTTAAAAGTAATAATTTAATAATTAATATGATTTTTTTTTTATAAATTATTATTAGTCGGTTAGTGCTATATAACTATTTTTATAATTTATTTGTATAACAATTTATAATAATTAATATAATAACTAATTTTTAATATTAAATTTTATTTAATTATAATAATATATTTATTAAAAATTATTAGTCGGTTAGTATAAACTTTGTTAAATTACATTTAAAAACTAATTTTTAAAAATTAACTTTATAATTTAATTATATATATTTATTAGAAAGTAAGTATAAACTTTAATTATATTATTTTTAGAATTAATAATTTAGTAATTAATATATTTTTTATTAATAATTATTAGTGTGTAAATTAAACTTTATTATATATATTTATAAATTATTTAATTTTAAATTATTTATTTAATAATTATTTTATTTATTTTAGAGCGTTAGTATAAATTTTATTAAATTTTATTTTAATTTATTTTTTAGTAATTAAATCTTTATAACTATTTATATTTACATAATTACTAATAAAAATATTTTAAATTTTTTTACTAATAATTATTAGTATGTTAGTATAATCTTTATTATTTTAGATTTAATCCTATAATACCTTTATATAATTTAATTGTATATATTTATAGTCTGCAAGTATAAGCTTTATTATCTATATACCTATAATATAATTATTTTTATTTAATAACTAATAAATATAATTTTTTTCAATTTAATGCTTATTTTCTTTAAATTTTTTATTAATATTTATTAGTATGTTAGTATAAACTTTATTATACTTTAATAACTTATTTTTAATAATTAACTTTTTTAATTTAATTATATATATTTATTAGTCAGTAAGTATAAACTTGAGTATTTGTTATATAATTATTTTTAGAATTTAATAATTTTGCGCATGTGTACTGTAGCACACCTCATATAATTTGGTGTAATGTGAAATCAAAACAACCAAAATAACCCATTTTTTTTGTTAGTTAGGGTTAGAGTAAGGTTAGAATAGTGTGTAAGCAAGAAAAAGAATTTTATAGTAAAATTTTGCAAGGTATTTTTTTTGTTAGAGCATGAAGAGTAATTTTATAAGCAAAATTATAAGCCACAAGTGATTTCTTAAAAGGTTGCTATTTTTTCTCGATTTCACATTACATCTAATTCTATAATCTGATTGGTTTATTAGATGTGTGCATTATAATGCATATGTGCTAAATTACATAAATCTTATTTTTATTTAATAACTTAATAAACAAATTTTAAATTTTTTTTATTAATTACTTTTAGACGGTTAGTATAAGCTTTATTATATTTTAATAACTTATTAAATGATTAAATTTTTATAAATTATTTTTATTTATTTACTAATTAATACAATTAAATTTTTGCTAATAATTATTAGACGGTTAGTATAAACTTTATTATTTTATATTTTAATAACTAATTTTTAATAATTGACTTTTTATAATTAAATTTTATATATTTATTAGATTGTAAATATAAATTTTATTATATATATCTTTAATTTAAAACTAATAATTCAACAATAAAAATATTTTTTATTAAAAATTATTAGTCGGTTAGTAAAAATTTTATTAAATTTATAACTATTTTTATTTAATTATAATAAAATATTTAAATTTTTTTGCTAATAATTATTAGAGCGTTAGTATAAACTTTATTAAGTTATATTTTTAATAACTTATTTTTAATAACTAAATTTTTATTATTTAATTATATACCTTTATTAGTTAGTAAGTATAAATTTTATCATACTTATCTTTATTTCTAAAACTATTATTTTATAATTAATATATTTTTTTATTAATAATTATTAGCCAGTTAGTAAAACTTTATCAAATTATATTTTAATAGTCAATTTTCAATAATTAATTTTATATATATGTTTATTAGTAAGTAAGTATAAACTTTTTATATTTATTTTTAAAAGTAATAATTTAATATATAATTAGTATGATATTCTTTTTTATAAATTATTATTAGTTGGTTAGTACTATATAACTATTTTTATAATTATTGTATAACAATTTTTAATAATTAATATATTTTTTATTAATAAAATTAGAGTGTTAGTATAAGCTTTGTCAAATTATATTTTAATAGTCAATTTTTTATTATTTTCAAAACTATTATTTTAACAATTAATATTTTTTTTATTAATAATTATTAGCTGGTTAGTAAAACTTTATCAAATTACATTTTAATAGTCAATTTCAATAATTAATTTATATATATTTTTATTAGTAAGTAAGTATAAACTTTTTATATTTATTTTTAAATGTAATAATTTAATAATTAGTATGATATTTTTTTTTATAAATTATTATTAGTCGGTTAGTGCTATATAACTATTTTTATAATTTATTTGTATAACAATTTTTAATAATTAATATATTTTTTATTAATAAAATTAGAATGTTAGTATAATCTTTATCAGATTATATTTTAATAGTCAATTTTTTATTATTTTCAAAACTATTATTTTAACAATCAATATATTTTTTATTAATAATTATTAGCATGTTAGTATAAACTTTATCAAATTATATTTTTAATAGTCAATTTTCAATAATTAATTTTATATATATATTGATTAGTATGTAAATATAAACTTTATTATATTTTTTTTATAAGTAATAATTTAATAATTAATATGATATTTTTTTTATTATCTATATATTAGTCGGTTAGTAATTTATATAACTATTTTTAATAATTTATTTTATATAACAATTTTTAATAATTAATTTTTTTATTAATAATTATTAGAGCGTTAGTATAAACTTTATAAATTATATTTTAATAATCAATTTTAATAACTAACTTTTTATAATTACTCATATATCTTTACTAGTGAGTAAGTATAAACTTTTATTATATTCATTTTTAAAAGTAATAATTTAATAATAAATATTTTTTTATTAATTATTGTTAGACGGTTAGTATAAATTTTATTTTATTTTTATTTTTATTTTTTTTTTTTATTTGTATAATATCAAGTAGGAAAATAAAAATACATGAATATATCAATTGGATATAAATGTATAACTAAAATATTGTTCCTAAGCTTCACTATTGTTGCTATGACTAAC
>QKWP01003140.1:12719-26304 GCA_003550325.1 Gigaspora rosea | reverse complement strand
AAGTCACGAATATGAACGAATATAATTGAATATAGACTAATATGAGCGAAATATAATAGTTTATTTTTTTTCGTTTTTGTTTTTTTTGTTATTTTTTCGGTTTTGTTTTTTGTTTTTTGTTTGTTTTTTTTTACTTATTTTTTTTATTTTTTATTTTATTTTATTCTTACTTTTTTTAGAACTTTGCAAGAAAACAACCTAACTTTCTGGTACTTTGCAAGAAGTAGTGAATATAAACGAATATAAGCAAATATAAGCAAATATGAGCGAATACAAAGAATATAATAGTTTATTTTTTTTGTTTTCATTTTTTAAATTTTTTTCGGTTTCATTTTTTTTGGATTTATTTTTTTTGACATTTTTTTATAATAATATATAATATGTAATATTTAAAATATAATATATAATAAAAAAATAAAATTTTATATTAAATAGTGAAAACTTGTGAATATTGTATAATTAATAAATTAAAATATTATATAATAATAATAAATAAAAAAAAATTTATGATTAAATTGCGAAAACTTGCAAAAACTTGCGAAAACCTGTAAAATGTTCAAAAAGCGAATATAATAATTATTAATTGATATCACTATCGATAGTAATCGATTATATCGATTACTATCACTATCGATAGAAATCGATAGGGGTGTTGATAATCGATATATATCTTACCGGTTAGTAATCGATATATATCTATATATAAAATTTGCCGATGTACAAGAAGAAATAGGTAATCAAATATAAAGCAAAATATTTTTTTATTAGTTGGATCACATGTATAAAGACCCATTTTGGAGACATCTAAAGCAGAGACAACTCATATTTAATAAAATTTCAATTTAACTAAGGTTAGGGTTGTCCTATATTGGGGTTATATTAGGTTTTAGGTAGTTATATATAAGCAAAATTGCCTTCCCAAAATGTTTGATTAACCTACCGAGGTGATTTTCTAATCTGATCCAGTAATCCAGGCCAAAAACTGAGTAATTGCTCTAGTTTTAAATACAGGGGACCCCAAAAGACCAAACCATTACTATTTTTACAAAAATTAAGAAATTCCGAGGTATTATCGATGAGGCAGGTTTAACTGCCGTTTTTTGTATTTTTCAGATTTTTGCTTTTATTTATTGTTTTACTTCGCGAATGGTCACATGATTTACCTCCGCTTTAGAGGTCCCCCAATATTATTGGTTATATCGTTGGGTAACTCCAAAAATCGGTGCAAAGTTTGGAGAAATTTGGGTAAACCGGGTTAAGTGCAAAAATTTGAAAAAATTTATTTCCAAAATTTAACGTGGCCCTGGTGTCCGTTCACACGTTGGAAGTTTTGATCTTCTATAGTGCTTAAAGCTCTCTAGGTCTAAACCAGAGCCATTATAAGATGTATTTTAAGTAATATTAACAGAATTATCGTGCATACTGTTTATGACTTTATTTCATTATGAATCCTGGTATAGGCTATCTGTATTTCAATGATTCTATCAATTCCAATTTGAAGGATGTTATCGGCTCAGAATCGGCCAGGGAAGCTCGGACGCATAAGCTTCTGTATCTTTACGACAGCAGTTGCCGAACTTTGGCATTTGGGCTGTGTCCAATAAAAATTTGTTTGGACTGAACATATCGATATGGGCATATAAAATTTCATTCAAATAAAATTTTATCGTTATCGTTATAATCGCTTGGAATTTCACCACAAAGGTGTATAATTGCGAAATTGATGATCACTTATAATTTCACTAAAATTATTAATGATCATCAATTCCGCATTACTAACCTTGGCAGATATTGGTTTTTTTATTATATAACAAAGTATGCAAGACCCTACGATTTGGAACCTCAGGTGTGTAATTTGATCAGATTTTAGTTGGTTTTTTTTGACCTTGAAGACCTTAAATTTGTATTTGTGTGTTCTATTCACTACAAATTTAGTATTCTGAAATGCTTTTTTTTTAATATAAAAAATTTTAAGAATACACGATGCGAATGGCGTTAAGACTTTTTATTTGTGCTAGGATTGTTAATTATACGATTTTTTTTTTTTTTTTATAGATAATTGCATTTTTCTTAGTATAAATTGTTTCAATGAAATATTTTTTAAATAAAGCGAATTTTTGCATAAGAACGCAGCATTGATCATTCTTAAATTCTATAGAAGTCTATAAATTCACGCGTAGTCATTATGAACGTTATTTATTAAAATGGCTTCATTGCCCTCACAATATTTAAATTTTACAGTAAGCCACATTATATCGTTAGAAAAAAAAAATGAATTTTTTTTTATATAGTATTGATTCGATAGATGAGCGCCTGCGTTGTCCCAATTCAAATCGAACCTCGAAGCACTGGTATTGGGTGTTCGCTAGTGTACAACATTTTTCCAACTGTAAAAAATTTAAGAAATTCGCTATATAACAGTAGCCGATAAATATAATTGGCTAGTATATATTGTTTAATGCCGGCCAATTCCAGATTTTTGGGACCGTCCCGTAAAAAAAATTTTATATAAAAAAACCTTCAAACGTTGAATTTGCTTTCAAAAAACAAAGTTCATGTAAGCTACATTTCCTGTGTCGAACTGTTATAGCGTGTCCAACAGTTATGGTTTAATGTTTAACAGTCGCAATACACGAATTATGAAATTCAAGATCTAGCTTAGCTTTAGTGTGCAGTGCTTCGCGTTTCCACGACTTTAGTTTCGACTCAACATGGAAAAATGGATTCGTCTATTAGCTACAGCTCAGCCTTCTATCTTTCTTAGGATTTCGTCTTTTATTAGGAGTTCAGAGGTTTCTTCTTTCACCAGAGGTTTTGTTCGTCAGGGGTTTTGTCTCTCTTCAGGGGTCCCGTCTTTTACCAGGGGTTTCGCCTTTCGCAGGGGTTTCGTTATTTCGTCGGAGGGTTTTGTCATTCGTCCAGTTTTAGGTTTCGTTTTTCGTCATGCAAGAAAAGTTTCGCCTAAAAATTATAATTCAGCTGCAGAGAATTTAAGTTCAAATTCTCATTTTACTATCAGGTTCAATTTTTACGATTACAGTTTATATTAACTGAACAAATTAATAATGTTTTCCTCTATCGCAATGAACAGTGACCTATCAGATTCAAATTATCATCGAATATCAGATGCAACAATGGAACACATATTAGAATTCCTTGAAAACTTAAATGATCAGTTAGATTTCGATGGTTTCGATGTTGAATATTCGGTGAGTCAATGCAAAATGGTTGGTTAATTGTCTTAATATTTGCGTAAGGATAGTTCTCGGAGAACATACTTCTACCGGATTAATTATTTTCTCGATTTTCTATTTAATACATGGTACTAGAGTGGTGTTCTAACTCTTAAATGTGGCTTAAAAGGAACATATGTAATTAACAAACAACCTCCCAACAAACAAATATGGTTGTCTTCGCCGATAAGGTTGGTTGCGTTTTGACTATTTTTCATCAGTTAATTTATTTTTAAATTAGGCTATTCGAATATATTAGTGGTCCAAAACGATACGATTACGATCTTGTGCACAAAAAATGGTTTTATCATCGAGACAACACGACATTGGATGAATTATTAAATAATGAGTTATCAACGATATTCGGTACTAAAGTAGATGTATCACAAGCAATTTGACGGATTAAAGTGAAGCTGGATTAAAATGAAGCTGGATTAAAATGAAATATGCATAGTTTAAAAAAATTGACAAAATAAATTTTTTTGGGGCACATTTTTTAGGGTTAGAGGTTAAGGTTAGAGGTTAGTTTTAGAGTATAATTTATATTAAACATGTATAAGTGGGGTTTAGAGGTTAAATAGAAACCTACATTTCATTTTAATCCGATTTCATTATGAACCGCGACAAGCAATAGTTGAGAGTGTAACCCTCGTTATAGTGAAGGCATTGGACTGAAAAAAAATCTTCACTAACTTATATCAAGAGAATATTATATGTATTTCATTATATAGAGCTGAATTTTAATAATACTTTATCGATTCTTCACTATATCGAGAGTGACTCGTATATTAGTCAGTTACCGTGTGATTATTATATGCAAAGAAATATTCAAGAATTTGTAATACGAGATATATGAGAAGCGCAGGTTAGCCATATTATAACAGCACGTAGCATTTTTGTACGTAATAGGAATATTATTAGTCACGGACGGAATTTTGATAAATGGAATGGGCTTTTACAATATAAGTTATAATCGCTTTAGATCGGCTAGCCACAAGATGGCTTGGTTCAAAAATAGCTAGCTTAGTTTCGCGAGCCGTTAGCCGGTTCGAACCAGGCTTGCGTCTCACCCAGGCAATTAAATCAATTGGCTAATAATATTTGGATTTACAGTAGGCTTTTGTACTTTTTTGTTTATTAATATTTACTGTATAAATTTATTAAAAAAAATTTTTTTGAAGTACTGTATTTAGTATTTTTTTTTATTTTTTTATTTTGTTTTATTTTTAGTATAAATTAAAATGCTTATTATTTTATAATAATTCTATTATTTAGAATTAAAATATGAACTTTAAAAAAAATGTTTATTAATAAAATTTGAAGTTAGGGTATTGTTATAGATTAAGCTTATAGTACAGCATAAATTTTTAATATTTTTTATTTAAAATATTCAATATTAATTACTTAGTTAATTCTTAAGATATAGCAACTGTGATATTAAACACTACTACTTGTCACCTTGGTTATAGCGATATCTGAATATATTGATTTATTTTGAAGTGTCAATAAATATATAATGTTCAATAAATATTATGATGTACAAATTAAAATTAAAATAACTTAATATTAAAAAGCTATAATATTTGTAAATCTTATATACATACACATTAGTAATTTATAAAAATTTTAAATTATTCATTATATACTTGTATTTTAGCTAATTAAATTATTTTAAATAATTAGCTATGAAGATCAAATTTATACTATATCAAGATTAAAACTATTGTATATCAAAAGTAACTGAAATTATATAAATAGTTTTTGATTTTGCAAAAATTTTAAAGCAAATTTTTTTTTTTACTACCGGTATATAATTTTTGCAAATTTCTTTCAGTAAACCGGTTTCCGAGAATTTCTGCGTAATTTTATCGAAAAATAAGCTACTGTTCCGAGTCGGGCAAAATAGATTGATTGTAACCAAATATTTTATTATATAACAATAGTGCAATTTCTTTATGATTTCATTATGAGGTAAGAATAAATATTATTTACTGTATATTTATATTTAAATTGTGTTTTATAATTTGATAACGAGTTAAACATAAAGAAAAAAAACGAAAGATCAAATCTTTTAAAAATAATTTATTTCAAATCACCAATAATTTGAACATTTCCAAAATTCTTGTCGTTTAGTGCAACTTAATGTAATATCTATCTGTTGCAACTATACACAATATTTTCTAATAGTTAACAATACATGTGTGAGAAAACAAAAGATAACTTATATTTAAACCTTTAGTACCCAGATGCAAAATTTGATTTACCCTATTCACTACTATCTTCAGGATCCCAAGAACCTGACGCCAATTTGGGTTTGTCCCATTCACGCACACCATCATAAACTAATTTTTTTTCATCATCTTTGGATTTTATAGTTTCAGGATCCCAAGAGCCAGATGCTAATTTGGGTTTATCCCATTCACGCACACCATTATAAGTAACCTCCTCATTGGTTTTTAAGCTTTCAAGATCCCAGCAGCCGTTTAATTTTGGCATATCCCATTCACGAACAACTTTATCTTTAGTTTTCTTATGTTTTGTATCAGAGTCCATATCACTATCAGAATCTGATGATGAATCGGAATCAGAGTCTCGCCTGCGCTTCTTTTTTGATTTTCTAGATTTACGATGTTTCTTTGATTTTTCTTTATGATGTTTCTTCTTTTTCTTTTTCTTATCAACTTTATCAATCTTTTCAATTTCTTCAGGAAGTTCAGGAATAAGTGGGAAGTCTTCAGGTTTAGTTGATGCTTTTTTATTGACTGCAACGTAATTGAGCCAAGCGAATTTTTCAAAATCGTACATGGGATCATAGTCTTTTTCAAAGTATTTATCCATTTTCGACCCATCACTAACTTCACCACGACCTTTGCGTACAATAACTGGTGTACTTTTACTTATTTCTGATGCGGAGCAACAGTTAATCTTTGGAGACATTGATATTGGTGAAATTGACATATCACTGTTACTCATCTCGCAGTAATCCTCATCATGATTATTCACATCATGATTATTCACATCATGGTTATTCACATCACGGTCATTCACATCACATTTACTCTCTTTTTTATAACTGCTTGAACTACGGCTCGAACTCGAACTACGACTCGAACTACGACTCGAACTTGAACTCGAACTAGAACTTGGACTCCTAGACCGTCTATATTCATAATCTCTAGGTCTACTTCTTCGTTTTCTTTTCCTATTATAACATATATGTATATTGTTATTAATAACTTAGATAATTGTACGAATAAATAAACAAAAAAGTAAAAAATAAAACCAACAATTTTTACCTTGACCTAGAAATTTCTTCTTCACTGTAGTCAGAATCACTGTATCTACTACTACTAAAATGGTCGTCATACCTTGGTTTCTCCCTTCGCGATCTCCTCCGGCTACTTCTACCACCATCACTGTAGTCAGAATCACTGTATCTACTGCTACTGAAATGGTCGTCATACCTTGATTTCTCCCTCCGCGATCTTCTCCGGCTACTTCTACCACTATCTCTATGTCTCCTTTTGTTTGAACGACGCCGGTGTAATCGTTCTAAGCGTCTTAAATTACGCATACGAGCAGCAGCAGCATCTTCTTCAGACTTTTTAATCAAGGCTTGATTATGACCATCTACGCTTTTTATTACGTTAAATAAGAACCGTTTATTTGCTTTTGGAAGATTACCAGGTGGCCTACAAAGGTAAATAAATAAAATTAATCAGAAATATTCTTTAATAGTGAAGACATTGGGCAGAATTTGACTTACGTTTCAGTATGAGGTAAGAACGCTCTAAGTCCTTCCTTATTGAATAATTTATTTTTGGCAGAAGCTTCTTTCATTATTAAATCAGCTACATACTTATCCAAATCGTCATCACTAAGTGATGACGGAATATTACCTCCCACAGATGCTCTAACTAATTGATTAACCACAATGTCCAGTGCGGACTTTGGTTTAGTTGGTTGATCATCGGGAGGTGGTACTGGAGGCATTATTATTATTAATGTGTATATATATATACCTATATAATTGAAGTTCACGAAAGCGGATTAATTTTAAAATTGAGATTTCGGTTCATTAAAATTCTAACATTCTCAATCACGTGATATGCACAAATGTTGTTTACACAAAAAAAGACGCGATTCGCTATTAATTTCTCCGGCCTTGAACGCTCGGAAGTAACGTCTTCAATTTGCTCTACTACTTTATTACTCGAAACATCTGTTGATACACTCACTATAACCTTTTTTGATTACAACTGTGATTGGCTCATTCGTAATTACATATTTTAATTTCTATTTTTAATAATTACGGTGTTTTGCGAGTTGCGTCATCCCTGAAAATATTAACACATGCTTGCATCGATGTTAAAAGTATGTATGTTTAATAATTCATTATGCAAAATTTCTTTCTAATTTATTATTTTATATTAGGAAGTAAGTTCCATGAGCTTAGAGGAAAAAAAGCGGCTGCTAATTAAAGTACGCCAGACGAAAATGATGTTACGTAGTAACATTCCTCAGAATGAAGAGGATTTAGATCTAGTACGTAAAGATGTCCCCAAACCACCAAGTCCTACTACGAAACTTCAACAAAAACAAAAAAAAAGAACAAACGCGACTGAATCACGAAAAAAAACTAACTCGCACATACCGGTGTTAAAACAACGCAGTGGAAAAGAAATAGAACCCATAAATTTGGAGAAAAAAGCTGAAAATTCCGTGGAAAAACATGTTCGATGGGATGATGTGAATTTAGTTCAAGTTTCTTCGCCACTTACCAAGCATTCACCGATATCAGCAAAGGAGAAACGCGCAATTAAATCTTGCTTAAAGCCCACAGTACGTATATTAATGTAGAGGTAAAAGACTTATAAGGCGTAACTATCGTAGCACAAAAATTTACATTGTTAATCAATGCCATAAGTCTCACCTCGATGTTTAAGTGATTATGAAATTCTAGTCTTTTATTTCGTTAATATTTTTTCATTTTGAATCCAAAGAATTAGGGTTGCGACCCAAACCTTTTTCTTTTTTGGGTTTGGGAATCAATTAATTTGAGTTCAATGACCAAAACTCTATATATATCCCATTTCAAAAACCACCTATCCATTAAATAAAAATATGCGTACATTTAATAGTGTAATTTTAAAACTTTAAATGATTCAAAAAATTTGACTTTTAATCAAGTATTCCCAGGTTCAAAGATTGAGTATTGTTTAATGCCAAGTGAAATTGACATATCTAATTCGCATCTGATTAGATGAACCAATCTTATTATTTCATCTTGTGTTCTCTATTAAGTAGAGCAATAAAAAAATGAAATAGACATTACATGATCAAAGAAACATGATTCTATAATAAATATATTATTATAATATCGATATGCTACCATAATCGAGGTATTTTAGAAATCGGTTCTACTACTAGTGCTTATAATAGGATTCGTTTTCTGAACATCGCCACATTACGTTAACAAGTTATTACCCTGTTCTCAGGTAATCATTATTTAATGACATTGTTTGTGGAATGGTGTGGAAGCAAGTAATTGGATAGTCTCATTACTGCATTAAAGCAATATTTATTAATTCTTTTAACGTTAAATACATACGTAAAAAAATTATTTTCGGGTTAAAGCTTTCCCATGAGGTCATTACGGCATTTTTGTGGAACACTGTGGATCTACGTGCCTAATCTAGATATTTTCACACCCTCTGTCACAGCCCTATGATCAAACCAAAAAAAAAAAAACCGATCTATATAACGATAAACCATCTCTAGCACAACGCCCGGGTTATTGAATTTTCATCTTATAACTAGTTACTCTGCTATACACCACGGTGCACGGTGCTATGGTAAAGAGTTATAAGATGCATACCTTCTAGCTCTCGAAGAAAAATTGAGCATTGCGCCTCGACGAATTTACCCTCTCTTGTATTTACGGCAAGAGTTTGAAAAATATTAAACCGTAAAATCTCATGCAAACTATCTATAGTTTCCTATGGTACTATGGGTACTATGGCGAGGGAGCATACCTTCTAGCTCTCGAAAGAAAATTGAGCATTGCGCCTCGACGAATTTATCCTCTCTTGTATTTATGGCAAGAGTTTGAAAAATATTAAAATGTAAAATTTTATGCTGTTCCTCTATTCTGAGGTTTTGGCGCTATAGTCGTTGTATGATTCTGGCGTCATAATAAAGACTCAAGTCTTAAGACTATGATATCACTGGTTCGATTCCATCAAGGGTCCCCATTTTTTTTTATGGCCCTAAGTCGGTTGAATTCTTAGTCTTAGGACCCTGATTTCGTTTGTTCGATTTAATAATAATCAATTCTTGTAATCTCTTTTTCTTAGGTTCAGTATTATAAGACTCAAATCTAATCACCTTCTCGAAGGTCACTCTTGAAATGTTTTAGGTACAGTGCAGGAATCCTTAAATAGCAACCAAAAACTAATAATTCTTTAAACTTTTATAAAAAAATAAAAAATATAATTACAAGAAAAAATTTTTTCTATAAAAATATACAAAAACAAAACTATAAAGTTTATTTTTTGTCAGGGATGATGCTGAAATCAGATGATGCTGAAATTTGAGGTCTTGATTTGAAATTATAAACCCTGCTAAAATCCATATATACTCTTTAAATATCAAATCTATTTTCAAACCTTACCCTAACTCTATAAGACAAAAATGAAAAAACATACCAAAAAATTTTAAAAATTTCATAACAAAATAAATTAAAATTTCAGTATTATCTGATTGCAATATCATCTCCGACATTTTTTAATATAGCAAAATTTTATAATATTATTTTCTTTTAAAGTTGCTATAGTGCATAATACCTAAAGACTAAAATAATTTCAAAAATTAATAGCTCTTGATATATAAAAAATATAAAAAAAAGAAAGCTGCTAAATTGTAGCCAAATTAATTTGCTACAACTTAGTAGCTTTATTTTGAAAATAATTATTATATATTTTTGATTTATACTACTTTAAATATACTTAATTTTTATATAATATATTAAAAAATTAACAAAAATATGACAAGTTACATGTTTTGGTCTCTTTTTATTGGCTAATTTTTAAAAAATTTGTTAATTAATAAAATTTTAGCTAGGACACTAACAGATATTACGTAATATCTTAGAGGGAGAAGAGGTAGCTGGATATTAATATATTATATATATATTTCCTATATGATGTAGGGAAAAGGGTGTGGTCCTCTTGATAAAAAGATATTACGTAATATATGTCAGCGCCCTACTAAAAAAAATTTTTTTAACCAATAAAAATATAAAAAATTAATAAAACATCAAAATTCATTTTAAAAAAAGAAAATTATATATTTTAGTCTTTAGGTGTTACACAGTATAATAAAATCAAATTTTGGCAGCGCATATATAAAAAATATAACAAAATTTAAAAACATAATAAAATTTAAAAAAAATATAACAAAATTTTAAGATATTAGCCAATCAAAATTTAGTATTTGTTTTTAAATTTGGCTGCTTTTAAAAAAGTTGTTGGTTTATGGATTCCTGCACTGTAGTTTTTTTTTCACTCTAGTTAAAGAAGCGCAAATAGCAGATAACTTTTGATTGGCTAAAATTTTATTAAAATTTAAAAATTTTAAAAAGGTTTAAAATTTAATATTAAATAATTTTGAACCAGTAATTTGTTTGGGATGATTTTACTACCAAAATGTTTGTCTCAGTAAAACGACTTCAATAAGCCTAAAGTCATCAAAATTCAATTACAGAATCCCAAGATCAATAGATTTGTATTGCTCTAGTTATATTATTTTTGTACAGTGCAGGGATAGCAAAAACCATCCAATTTTTTATATGAAGCACCAAATTTACAATTATTTAACGGATTTTGATTAGCTAATTTTATATAAAAATTTTAATTGGTTAAAAAAAACTATAAATTCTTTTTTTATATAGTAAACACCAAATTTTCAAATATATATAGTGCAAGAAGCCTATACTAGACAATAAAATAGTATAACTTTAAAATGCATCAACTTTTTGTAGAGACAATATTTTTAAAAGATATTTGGCAAATTTGTAGAGCTTATCATAATGAACAAAGTTACCAGTCAGATTTTTAAAATGTTGTCTTTATAAAAAGTTATAGCACTTTAAAGTTAGTTAAAATTGAAACACATAGTAAGAGTGGTAACAGATATTACGTAATATTTTAGGGGGGAGGGGGTCTCTGAAATCTTACGTTAAATATAGAAGTTCATAATAGCCAATCAAATTTCTCTTATGTAGAGGGAAGGGGGGTAGGGGTATAATAAAATTATATTACGTAATATATGTCACCACCCTAAGGGATGTGCCATTTATTACGTAATATTTTTACTTAGTAGCCACCTCTACCCATGTATGGTGTGATCATTTTATCTAATTCTAATTGATTAATATAACATATAAACATGATCACTACCTCTGACCATGTATCCATGGTAAAAATTATATAATAAATGGCATGCCCCTAATTATATATAAAACAATAGTAATTTTTAAAATGCATCAACTTTTTATAGAGAAGGTTTTTCAAAAAAATATTTGGCAAACTTATAGAACTAATATTGCTCTACAAAGTTACCAGTCAGTTTTTTAAAAAACCTCTTGCACAAAAAATTATAGTGATTTAAAAATTGAAACATGTTGAGTATAGGCTTCTTGCACTATATAAACTTTAAACTTTTATAACTTCTTAAAGTTATAACAAATAAAAAATCTGGTCTAACAGAATTGTAGCTTAGACAAATAATAACAAATTTGTAAGACCAGATTTTCATTAAAATTATTTGTTATTAAGTTATAACAATTTTTATATTTTATATATAAAAATTGGATGGTTTTTGCTATCCTATACTATATATATTAAAAATTATTATTAAAAATCTTATAAACTTTAATATTGAATAACTTCTGAACTAATAATGCTGCCTAAAACTCACTTGGCCCAAAAATTGAATCTAAAACCAGTTTTACATATCTGAAACTAATTTCTAAAATTCTGAAACTATGTAAAAAACCTGAAACTCTGAAAAAATCCAAAACTCTAAAATAGTAAAATAATATTGTTTGAAATTATTTGAAAGTATTAACTTCTTATCAGTTTATGCATAGATAATTATTGTGACAGATCATAATGAAATCCAGATTAAAATAAAATAATAGTATAAAATCTCAAAAACTAAATTTTTTTGGAGTACATTTTTTAGAGTTAGGGTTAGTTTTAAAAAAAATTATAATAAACAAGTATTAATGGGTTTTAGAAGGTTAGCAGGTTAAGTATAGAATATAGATTTCATTTTAAATTATAATCTACAACAATTATTATCGGATATGTATATAGTGCTCTCTAGTATATATACTGATTTTGCCTATTGTTCTTCACTTGTTTTTTATTTTATTTTATTTTTTTATTTTTTAATTTTTTTTGTTTAATTTTTTAAATTTGTTTTCGTTTTATTTTTTAAATTTTTTTGTTTGTTTTAATTTTTTAATTGTTGATCTGCCACAAATCGGTAGTGTGATCATAGTGTAACGTGATGGAAATACTATGTAAATTCTATAATGTAGGAATGAAGCTGCCCGCCCAAGGAAAACGTTTTTTTACTAAGTTAATGAGTAATGTCTACTAAGTAAAAATTGTAAAGCTCATCGAGACAAGTCTAACAGTAATTAGATCATTGAAATCGGTCTAGTAGATGATGAGATACCTTTGAAAAATGATTGGTCAACTATATAAAATTTCATGTAAACAAACCTATTGTTTACATATAGTCGACCAATTGTTTTTCGAAGGTATCTTAGCACCTACTGGGCTGATTTCGATGATCTAACTACCGTTAAACTTGTCTCGATGAGCTCTACAATTTCCATTTAGTAGACATGACTGATTAACTTAGTAAAAAAAACTTTTCCTTGGGCGGGCAGCTTCATTCCTACGTTTTAGGATTTACATATCAAAACATAGTAAGGACTGTATTATATTTTACTATGATCACACTACCAATTTGTTGTGGATCATCAATTAAATTTTTTTTGTTTAATTTTTTAAATTTTTTTTTATTTTTATTTAATTTTTTTTATTTAATTTTTTATTTTTATTTAATTTTTATTTATTTTTATTTAATTTTTTTATTTTTATTTAATTTTTATTTATTTTTATTTAATTTTTATTTATTTTTATTTAATTTTTATTTATTTTTATTTAATTTTTATTTATTTTTATTTATTTTTTTATTTATATTTAATTTTTATTTATTTTTATTTAATTTTTTTTATTTTTATTTAATTTTTTTTATTTTTATTTAATTTTTTT
>QKWP01003140.1:0-12502 GCA_003550325.1 Gigaspora rosea | reverse complement strand
TTTTTTTTTATTTTAACTTTTTTTTTTATTTTAACTTTTTTTTTGGGTGCTTTTAGGCATCTCTCGCAAGAGATATATCTCCTGCAGGGAGATATATATCCCACGCTGGTCGGCCAATCAAAAAACGGAAATATCACATGATTGTCACTAGCCCGAATCACATGCAACCAATCGATCATGTATAACTAAAACAACAATTTCGGAAAAAAACTCTGATTATATTCACTTCGGATCCAATCAAAAAATAAATAGCAAGATTTTTTTTTTATTAAGATTTTTATTGAATTAATAATATATTTAACTCGGTCAATTACATCATAAATTCGTATACCCGGTACAATTACACGATCTAGTACTTAAACGAAATTTTGCAGTAAAGTATAATCGGCCGCGTAAGCGGCCGATTATACTTTACTGCAAAATTTCGCTTATATCCAACTATAACTCCACGCTTTATGAAACTCATTAATGACGCCATCCGTAGTAAAACCTTAATATTGACAACACCCAAGGTGACAAAGATCTGAAAACGACAGCACCGAAAGAGACGAAAGCTTGAAACCAACGATTCTTAAATTTCCACAAGCAACGGCACGAAACGGCGAAAGTTCCCATTATTAATTGCATGTATTAGCGAACTCAAGAAGAAAAAAGGAAGTGATTAGATGTGAATGAGAGAGAAAAAAAGAAGGAAAAAAAAAACCAAAACTTACCCATCGTTCCCAATACTAACTTCATGCTTTGGCGACAAATCCAAAGTGACAAAGATCTAAAAACAACAGCACCGAAGCGACGAAAGCATGAACCAACGGCACAAAATGGCGAAAGACTGAATCTTCACAAAAAACGGCACCAAAACGACACAAGTCCAGAATCTCCATAAATGACGGCACCAATAAGCGACGACAACCACAACGGCGGCACCACTAAACAAACCTACAAAAGAAAGACAAGTCAACAGTGGTTCAAGCTAAGAAAAAAAAAACGAAAAAGGCCACATATCTTACAAGATCCAAAAAAAAAATCCTTATTTTGCAAGATCCCGGTTCTAATTTCGACTACCCGGTGTTCTAGCGAAGCGAATCTACAAAATAAAAAAAAGTTAATATTAGCTCAAGAAAACAAAAGAAACAAACAAAAAAAAAGTAAACCCTACTTATCCTACAAGAAACAAAAAAACAACTCCCGTTTATATTAAAGGACCCGGTCCTAATCTCCACCGTCCGGTTTCAGCGTTCTAGCGAGACAAGCCTACAAAGAAAGTTAGTATTAGTTTGAAAAAAAATAAAAAACAAACAAACAAATAAAGAAGAAAAAAAAAATACTTATCTCGCGAAAAAGAAAAAAAAAAACAATATGCAAATCTAGATCTAGTGCTAGATCTAAATCAGATTAGAGATCGGGGATTAATCGACCCCGAATCCGGCACCGGTACCATCGGGTGGGAGATATATCTCCCGGAGAGATACATCTCTCGCGAGAGATGTCTATAATTTCCCTTTTTTTTATTTTAAACTTATTTTTTCTTTTTTTTTCTTTTTTTATTTTTATTTTATTTTTATTTAATTTTTTTCAGTTTTAATTTTATATTTTTTTATTTCTTTCATTTAAAATTTTTAAATTGATTTGTTTTAAATTATATATTTATTTTTATTTAAATTTTTTTTTATTATTATTTTAATTTTTAAATTATTTTTAATATTGATTATAACTAATTTTCACTGAGTGTATATTTACTGAGTATGTGTATAAATTGGTTAATCAGTATAGTATTGTCAAAATTTATTAGCGTATACAGGACCTCGAAGAATTCAGATACAACTCAGATCTGAGTTTGTATAATATCAGCCAAATAGGCGTATAAAATAGGCCAAAATTTAAAAATTTCCTATATAAAAATGCAACCTTTGATGAATTTCTATGCAGAATTTCTTTTTTTAGTAACCTCTGAGTTATATCAGAGTTCTTCAGGGTCCTGCATATACGTTTTACTATACTCATGTGATTTTGCGTATAATGATCATTGTACTATTAGTACATATATATATAATCTATATTAAATATGATTTATACGTTTTTTTTTAAAACAATAAAACTCTTTTACTGTTTCATGGATAAGATTAAAAAAGAAGGTTTAAGTGCAAGTTTTTATGAAGAAGTAATTGATCTAACGATCGATTCTTCTTCAGAAAGTGATTTTCCAATTATTGATCTAGGATTTGGGAATTAATGTAACGGTTAATTCTTAGTTATAAATTACATATATCTTTATTAATATATATATATAATTTTTTAAAACTATAGCAAACAATATATTTTTAATACACATTTTATTCAAATTAAAATAAATATTTATATTAAGATTCGGTCTAAATATAATCTAACTAAATTTTCAAATCTAAATTACATAATTTAAAAAAATATTAATTACTATAAAATTTGATAATACATATACAAATTTTTATATTATTAATGCCTTTTTAAAATAGACATATAAATATTTATTAAGCTTGCGCTAGATTAGAATAAAATAAAATACAGAAATAAAAGTCGCTTTTAATAACTTGAGATAATTAATATAAGAAAAAATTGATTTATTTCAAGCTAAACTCAGCTCTTGCAAAATATAAAACTGGCCAAGTCTATAGTAGGTATTAAAATCTTTCCAATTCGAAGATATTACTCAAAGGTGATCTAAAGAACAAGTGTTAGCAAAAAAAATTAGCATGCATTATCAATAACTTGAAATAATTAATATAATATATTTATAAAACCAGCTAGCCTATTCTTACTAATAGCTTATTATATTTTTGCCAATTCGAAGATATTACTCAAGAGTACCCAAAGAATAAGTATTAGCCAAAAATTAGTAAAATAAATAAAACACAATAACAAAAGAAAAAAAAGTTAAAAACAACTTACTATAAGGGCGCTGACAGATATTACGTAATATTTTTTTATTAAGGGGGTTACCCCCCTCCCCCCCACATCATATATGAAGTATATATATAGTATATTATACCCAGCTACCTCCTCCCCCTAAAAATATTACGTAATATCTGTTAGCGTCCTAACGCAATCTAACCAAAGGAATTTAAAAATCACAAATAAACAAAAAAATAGACTATTAAAAAAGTACAACAAAAAAGATATCAAAAACTAAGAAAAATCAACCTAAAAACAAAAAAAAACCTATCTACACAAAGATCTCAGAAATGTTGATTTAGCGACCTACTTCTGTGTCTTTAGTTTTGTCGCAAATATAGTGAAAAAAATTATGTATATATGTATAACAGAAGATGATCTCATAACACAATTACATTATATACCCTGGTATTAATCGAACCCTAGCTTTATCGTTAAAAATATAGTATGTATACTTACAAGTATAAAGAAATTTTTTTAGAGTATTGTACTTACAAGTATAAATGAGTATACTCTACAGTATAATGAATATACTCTATAATATAAATATATACTATACTAAATAAACAATCAGTACGCATACTTGACACCACATCTTCCATTTTCACCCTAGGTAATATCACCTATATCAGATGAAAATCATTATTGTTTATATGATCACAAGATATAAATAGTGATCATCAACTGATTTAATCAGTCAATATTTTTTTTATTTTTTGTTTTTCCAACACTTTAAACTAGTTACTAATATATATATATATTTTTAGTTTCATGTTGTTATTATTACTATAATAGTTATTTGAATTTGGTATCATTGTTGTTATTAGTGCAGTTGCTTAGATTTGGTCCTATTTATAGATGCTAGTGAAATTAAATTAAAGTGGTGAAATAATTTCACTATTTCACCAATCACCAATCGGCAATGATGTAATTGGTGTAACTAATGAATTGGTGTTATTGGTGTAATTGGTAAATTGGTGAATTGGTGAAATAGTGAAATGGTGATGGTAAAATGATGAAATGGTGAAATGGTGAAATTGCTGAATTTGAAATGGTAAATTTTCAGAGTCTGAAATTATTTCAGTCTGGAATTCAAACTGTATTTGCTCTTCAAAAGTTAGGTTTTTGTTCAAATTTTTACAATTTATATTTTTACAAGTACACTTAGAGATCAAAACTTTAACTATTTAAGTTCAATTTTAGATGCAAAATGCACAATATAAAAATAAATTTTGTAAAGTAACAGAAGCAAGTAACTTTACCTTAATTTTATTCTAATCAACCAAATTCATCGATCTTGTTGAAATAAATAAAAGGAAAGGTGCTTTTTTTAGAAGACAATCTTTCATCAATTTACTGTTTCAAAATTCACTAATTCACCATTTTACCAATACACAAATTCACTATATTTACCATTACACCAATTTCACCAATTTCACCAATTTCACCAATTTCACTATTTCACCAATTTCACCAATTTTACTATTTCATCATTTCACCAAAATTTTATTTTGATGTAATTCTGGTGAAACTATTTTATCATTTCACCTAGTGAAATGGTTTAATTTCACTAGCATTTATAGTCCTATTATTTCAGCTTTGTTGTTGGTGCCGAAGTGATTTAGGTGTTACCATTGTTGTTAGCCTAGATATCGCTACTAGATAATGCTTCTTGCTAATAAAGCCATTTCTAGTATATACTTGGTTTTACTATTAATATATTATTATGCTTGGATTAAAAGTATTTGTTAGACTTGTTGGTTGAATAGGTTAGTGCTTTCAAAAAGGTATTTTTGGGCTTGGAATTACTAGAATGTATGATTTCATTTACTTATTGTTTTTGTTTTTTGGTTTTAAATACATTGCTAATACATCTTTCTTTTTCTAGAATATTTGTGAGTTTTTTGAAAATTCAAAATATATAATTATTACTAGAACATATAATTTATCTGTTTATTGATCTTGCTTTTTGGTTTTAAGCACATTATTAATGCTTCTTCCTTTTTTCTAGAATGTTTTTAATCCTTTTTTAGGAAGTATAATTTTATTCAGTTTGTTTGTTTTGGTTGTTGAATGTACTATATTACTAATATCTTTTTTTTTAGATATCATAATTTTTTCACGATTTGTTACTTTTAGTAGCATAGCAAAAATTCGATTTGATTGGTTAAAAAAATATAAACAAATAAACAAAATGCATAATGTAGTAATATAGATCATTATAAAAATCTAAATAAAGTTGGTTAATTAGAGTTTTTCTATTATCAAGTTGTTAACTTCACTAGTATAATTGCTAAATATTTTAGCTTTTGTCTTTTTAGTATTATTGCTTACAGAGTTTTAAGGCTTTCGTTGTTTTAGTGCCACTCTTGGAAATTTGGACCTTTGTTATAGAAAATTTTAAGTTTAGTCATTATATTTAGAATCTTTGCTATCTGTGAACATAGCACAGTAGTTAGAACTGGACATAACATAGTATTGACTAGTATGGTAGTTAAATTCAGATGTTAGAACTAGAAACATCACAATAGTTAGAACTAGACATAGTACAGTAGTTAGATCTAGAGCATTAGATCTAGACATAGCATAGTAGTTAAAACTAAATACTGCACAATAGAACTATTTAGAACTGAATGTAGAACAGTAATTAGAACTAAATGTAGCTATATCCACTAATTTGATTTTTTTTTGTTTATTTTGACACACCCCAAAAATATAGTTATATAATATGCAATATGCGTCAGCTGGTTGACACCAATAAAATTTAAAGCATGTGATTTAAAAAATATTGTATTATAGTGGTATTATAGTATAGTAGTATTTACAATAAATCAAGATTTTTAATTTGTCAAATGATATTTTCAAAAAATATTCGAAAAGAGCTTAGAAGGCTTGTCAGTTAGAGTAATTGCTAAATATTTGGATACTAAAAGTAGAGATGGGCAATATGCACATAATGCATGCATACATGCATGCATATACATGGTCTAAGCAATTTAATACTAAGGGAGCTAACAGAAATCAGTTGATTTTTTGGTGGGTGGTGGGTAGCCAATGTATCAGGTATAATTCTGGCCGGAATTATTAAATTCTAGCCAAAATTATAAAAATTTTTTAGTTAAAATTATAAATTTATATATAAATTTAATATTAAATAACTTCCGATTTACTGGACCAATTTGGATGATTTAACTACCAAAATGATCCTCTCAAAGAGAGGATTCTAACAAGCCTAATATCATTAAATTTCAATTATTAGATTGTAAGATCAATATAGATTTGTATTACTATATATATATATTTTTTTTTTAACTAGCGGCCCTGCCTTTATTAATAAGAATTACATGTACATGCGCTAAGTTTACTTCTATATTATTATATACTTTAAACTTTTCTATATCTAATAAAGATTCACTCGACTTCAACGAAGCCCAGGTGCGACCTGCCATGACAGCTGTTTCCCTCTTTTTAAAGCCTTCAACTCACTGAGAGTTATTTAAACGTCCACAGGCGGAGGCTGTTAGCCTTTTGTATTACTATAAATATTATATAATATTTTAATATTCTATATAATTTTATATAAATTTAGATCGATCTTATGATCTAGTAAGTGAATTTTAATAGTTTTGAGCTTGTTAGAATCCTCTTTTTGTGAGGATTATTTTGGTAGTTAAACCATCCAAATTGGTCCAGTAGATCAAAAATTAAATAATATCAAAGTTTTTATTAATTAATATATAAATTTTTTGCGCAATTTGATTGGTTAATAAGGTGTCAGGTGTGGGTGGATAGGGGTAGCCCCTTGAGAAATAAAATAATTGATAATAAATAACTTTATAATTTTGCTACCAAAATAACTATCTTGGTTTGACTAGTGCTTCTAGATCCAGTTCAGGTCTGGTCCAATTTGAGTCTGATTTGGGATCAGACCAAACTCGGATTCTAAAATTTATTAATTTCAAACTTTAGACCAGACTCAAACTTAAGTCTGCAAACTAACTGAATCTAAATATTTTTATATGTATTTTTTTGTGCTGATCAAGCTTACTTAGTATATAATTAGTAAAATTTTGTAAATCATAAGATTTTATAGAATTTTATTAAGACCTGATCCATGTAAGATCAGCAGAATTACTATATTGGGACAATAGTAAATTTTGGGGATAAGTACAATATAAAGTTTTATTATATGCAGAAATCTGAGCTTCCCTAAATTAAAAGTAATTTTTTTATTAAGTTAACGGCACATGTCGATTAATTGAAAGTTGTAGAGCTCGTCAAGACGCATCAATGGTGGTTATATCATCCAAATCGGTCTAGTGGATGGCGAGCTATTATTAAAAAACGATTGGCTGACTATATAAAATCTCTATGTAAACAATGTTATGTTTACAAAGATTTTATATAGTCAGCCAATCGTTTTTTAATAATATCTCGCCATCCACTAGGCCGATTTGGATGATATAACCACCATTAGATGCGTCTTGACGAGCTCTACAACTTTCAATTAATCGATATATATCATTAACTTAATAAAAAAATTACTTTTCATTTAGGGAAGTTCAGATTTCCACATATAGTTAATATTATAGGAATTTTGCTACAATTTTTAATATATAAATTCTGCCGATCTTATCCGAATCAGGTCTTAATAAAATTTTACAAAGAAAAATGTGCTTGTCGCCGGCAGTGACACCCCCTGTGTAATGTACAATCAAAACAAATATAAACACGTGTAAATTTATTTTCGTTAGAGTTAGGGTTAGGGTTTGGGGTAGGGTTAGGATTAGAGGTAACTATATAGTAAAATTTTACGCAGAATTTTTTTTGCTAGAATAAAGGGTAGATTCATAGTCAAAATTTTCAGCTATTGCGATATTTTTGAAAACAGTATTTTTCGCTTCGTTTTCATATTACACGATCAGGTGTAATGTTATACCTGATCTCAATTCTTATTGGTATGGTTGGCACGGGATTGTCACTGCTAGTGACAAATAGATTTACCTGTTACTCTTTTACAAAATCTTAAAATTTACAAATTTTTATTAATTAATTTTAACAAAACGCACTAAGTAAACTTGTTTAGTGCTTAAAAATATATTAAATTAGCAGGTTGTTTTTATTTTACTTAAAATTTGAAGAAAAGATACATAATTTTGGATTTTTGATCAAAAATCTAAAATTATACATTTTCCCTCCAAATTTCAAGTAAAATAAAAACAACTTAGCCAATTTAATGTATTTTTAGGTGCTTAACAAGTTTACTTAGTGAATTAAGTTAGAATTAATTAGTAAAGTTTTGTGAATCATAAAATTTTGTAAAATTTTATTAATAAAATTCTATAAAATCTTATGATTCACAAATTTTTACTAATTAATTCTTACTTCTTGTACTAAGTAAACTTGTTCAGCATCAAAAAATACATATAAATTAGACTAGTTCGCAGACTTTTGACCAGAATTAGCTATAATGCATAGAACATGTATGCAGCATACCATGCGCGTACATAGTGTAAAAAAATACTATTTTGCCCATCTCTAGTTACACCTGATCTAGCCAATCAGAATTTAGAATTTGCTAACACACAGATATCGGGTATACTAGTGCTCTACCTGTAGTGTCCTTCAGACAAATATAGTAAACTTTATACAGTTGATACTGTCTAATTGCATACTATTTGTTAGAGACTTTTTTATGCATATAAACAGTATATGCAATTAGACGGTTATAATAAATCACATAATGTATTAATTAACCAATTAAAATTAATAAAATTTTATTAATAATTGTCTTTAAGTACGAATAGTTTTTGATCCAGTAGTTTATTTTGAATAATTTAACTATCAAAATAACCAGTTTAATAAAACGATTCTAATGAGTCCAAAATAGATTAAAATCCAATTACAGGATTACAAAATCATTAATAATTTGTGTACTTTATATTTAATAAATACTGTATATACAAAGTTTTAGTATAAAGTAATATAAATTATTAACAATTTCATGATTCTGTAATTGAATTTTAACTATTTTGGGCTCATTAAAATCATCTTAATAAGATAATCATTTTGGTAGTTAATTATGTAAAATAGGTCACTATATCAAGAGTTATTTTATTCATATTTAAAGTTAATTTTTTTAAAATATTTTATGCAATTAAGTTGTATTTTATTAATAAAAAAAAAAATTCTTTATGCATTATACAAATAGAGAATTATGTATTTAGGCATTGCATTTAGACAGTATCAACTATATTTATTTATATATATCGAAAAAACAAATTACAATAAATACCAATTTATTTAACTCTAATCCAACTAGAGATTTGATTGTTATATACTAATTATTTAAGAATATGTGCTAATTAATAGTAATAGCACATCTCTAAACCCAACTCTAACCTATCTAATCTATCTGATACTAACTCTGACTCAACAATATAAAGTCTCTAAAGATGCCTTTTTTAATAAATTAAAGATAAAATTGCAATTAGTCAGAAATTGAATAAACTGATCAGGTGATAGAGTTCCTCAAATTCAAATCAAATCAAATATTGGATCAATTTGAATTTGATCAAATCAAATTGACCCTGATTTGAATTTGATTTGATTCAAATATTTGAATTTGAATTTTTAATAGTAATTTTCAAATCAAATCAAATATTTGTCAAATCAAATCAAATTTGGTCATGTTTGAATTTGATCAAATCAAATATAGTCAAATTTGAATTTGAATTTGATCAAATATTTGATTCAAATATTTGAAAATCAAATCAAATTGTGGAACCCTATCAGGTAAGATACTATTCAATAAAAAATAAAAGCTATTATATAACAAACTGTTAATAGAAATATAATATTAGCTATTTTGATTAGAGTTAAAAAAAAAATAAACAAAAGCTTTCAGTTATTATCAAAAATTAGGCAATATAGGTTTTGCTAATAAAATATATTGTTATCAATAGGGTTCGCAATTTGATTTGATTTGATTCAATCAAATATTTGATTTTAAATCAAATTCAAATACAAAATTTCAAATCAAATTAAATTCAAATTAACAAAATATTCAATTTGATTTAACAGATATTTACAAATTTTTATTAAAATTATAGATATGATAGCTATTTATACAAAATTTTATTAAGACAACTCTTTTTATTCTATAAAACTAAAGCTATTTTGATTAAAAAAACATTTTTTATATAATACAAAAAATTAATTAATTTAGTACCGGTAAAATTTTACATAATTGAATATTTTGAAAAGCAACCAATAATTTAAAATTTTTTAAAAATTACAAATAAATTTGATTTAATTTGATTTAATCAAATCAAATTCAAATTAAGGGTTTATTCGATTTGATAAAATTCAAATATACCTGATATTTGATTCAATTCGACTTTGAGAAACCCTAGTTATTAATATGGTTAAAAAGATAAGCATATGGGCTTTATTTATTATCAAAAATCAGTTAACATAGACCCTATTATCAATATGATTAAAAAAGATAAGCGTATGGTGTTCATTTATTATCAAAAATCAGTTAATATAGGTTCTGCTAATAAAACATAGAATAGAATTAAAGTTAAAAGGATAAACATGAGATCTTTAATTATCAAGTCAGCCAATATATAATAATGGTATTGTTATTGATATAGAATTGAAGTTAGAAAGTATTAACAAAAATATACTATTAAAATTAGATTAGAAAAGAACTTCATATTATTAAATTAGCATATAGTTTAGCTAATAAAATATACAATTGAATTGAAAAGGATGAGCATATTTGGCTAATAAATATAGCAATATTTTAATTATGGGCTTTGTAGCTGGCTTCGTACTTGAAGTTGCAATTTCAAGTGCACTGCTTAAAATGCTAATTAATACATTTTGGCTTCGTTTAGTGCAACTAAAGTTGCAACTTTTAACATATAAAAACTTCAAATACAACTATATAATATGACTAATTAAACTAGCACAAAAACCAAAAAAGAAATTTTTACTAGAGTAACAACAGCTATAACAATAGCTTGGATGTCTCCAAAGTGCAATGCTTTTTACAATAATTCTAAGATAACAAATTTAGTAACTACAAATAGTGATTTTAACAATGATAAAATTTTTTAAAAAAAAAACTTGCAAAACTGATCATATGGGGCCTTTGCAATAGAAAGGGCCAATACTGGTTTACATATGATTTTAAGAAAATCACGTTTGTTTTGTTCAGACTGATCCGGGTTAATCAAAATTTTCATAATTTGATTAGTCCATTATATCGGGTAATTTCGTGATATACGAAACTCCCAAGAAATTTTTTTTTAAATATCTCAATTTTTTATTATACAAATCAATTTCCATTTATAATTGAAAAATATAGTGCATGTCAAAATTTATTTGAATATAACAAAAACCTAATTTTTATTTTTGGGCAGTATCGGCCCTTTCTATTGCAAAGGCCCCATATTTTAGTATTTATGACAATTAAAATAGCAATATATGCAGATACAAATTAATAAATTTTATCTAACAAAATTTTACAAACTATGCAAATTAAAGTTAGACTAGTTCATATATTGAACAATTTTCTCATAGTCATGCATTAGTATCCCTTATTTTAGAATTAGTATCAACTATTTTTTGTTTCAAGTTTTTTTTTTTATTATAAATTCTGTAAAATTTACATAATTAGAATAATATATTAGTATACTCATGGTCATAATATGCAATACAGTCAACCCTCTCTAAGTGCAACCCCCCTAAATGCAACCCCCCTTAAATGCATGGCAATTGTCTGGCCCCATGAAGGGCCTTATAGCTAAGTGCATGTTCTTTATTCTGCAATTGCATGCTATTCTCTTGGCCCATGCATATAGACTCCCCCCATAAATGCAACCACGTGATCACAGTCATAAAACAACCAATCAAAATTTGATATTCTTTATAACATTCGATCACCATATACGTTCCCGATCACTACATACCAATTCGGGCCATACCTAGTAATGTGCTATTTATATGTTGTCTGAATTTTTTTAGCGTACAATATGTACAGTATGTACAGTACGGATAGTTGTACAGTGCATATAGTATATATAGTATGTGAAATATGTATAGTACGCATATAATATATAAACTATCTATATACAAAATTTTGCAAGGAATAATTTTGCTTAGAAAATAAACAGCGGTTTCATAAGGGAAAATTTAAGTTATGAATAGTTTTATATTTTGTTCTAGAATATTCTAAAAATTTTTGCGTACTGTACTATACACGGCACATTACTAGCTATACCCGTACAAATCTGGATCTTGAACCATGCTACGAAGACCCGTACTTATCTGATGCCAACCCGTAGTGATCTGGTCCAATTTTCTTATGGGGTAATTGTTTTAATCATCTGATACCGGTACAATTAGCCCGAAAATATACACATACTATACCTTTATATACATATGTATTTATGTACGTAATATAACATTGTGCTTGTATTTTTAAATCTTGGAGGATTTGTTTTTTTATAATTTCGAACCTGATATTGGAGAAAAGGCGTTAGTAAAATCTCTAAAACTTTAAATA
>QKWP01003139.1:0-11832 GCA_003550325.1 Gigaspora rosea | reverse complement strand
ATGAATGTATATATGGGTAATCATAATATAAGTACTATGCGAACATGAACTTTCTTTGAGTCTTTAAAATATTGTCAATTTCATTGGATCATATATTAATTTTTTTTTTAATAAAATTTGTTGGGTTTATAATATTATAAAGTTGTAATACTGATTTAAAAAAATTTTAGGGGGTTGTCTCTATAGTGATTTGCTTTTTTTTAATAAAACTTTCGGTATATTTGTATTGTTTTTTTTTATAAAAAAAATAAAAAATTTTGAGAGTTGCCTAGTAGTAATTTGTTTTTTTTAATAAAATTTTCAGTAAATTCACTTTTTTATTTTTTTTAATTTAGTGATCAATTTATTATAGGGTTCCGCAATTTGATTTGATCTTCAAATATTTGAATCAAATATTTGATCAAATTCAAATTCAAATTTGACTATATTTGATTTGATCAAATTTAAATATAGCCATATTTGATTTGATTTGACAAATATTTGATTTGATTTGAAAATTACTATTAAAAATTCAAATTCAAATCAAATTCAAATTTAAATATTTGAATCAAATCAAATTCAAATCAAGGCCAATTTGATTTGATCAAATTCAAATTGATCCAATATTTGATTTGATTTGGATTTGAGGAACCCTAGCTTATTATACAATATTTTTAGAGTAATCGATCAATCAAAATTGGTTTTGTGAGTTATATATTCGCTAGTTTGCTTCATGTATATTGCTTCGCAAATCAGCGATTACATGACTTATATAATTGATTTGATTGGTCGATCGTAGGGTCGCTATAGTGATAGGTTGGTATATAATAATGCCTGGTTCAAATACTATATATTTCTGAAAAAAATATCCTTTTTGGCCAAAAAGTTATACAAAAAACATTAGAATAGCTTATTTTTAAATTGTTAAATTTTTTGAAAAATTAAAAAACATACTAATTAAAAGTAGTTTAAATATTTTCTATAAATATATTTCATTTTTTTAACAAATTTACTTAATAGCACTTTTGAGATTTACTTAAACTTTTATATTAAAAAAATGATGAAAATAGCTTCTTTTGAAAAAGTAAACCCAGATTTGGTTCAAATAAACTGCTTTTGGTTCAAATAAATACTTCTTTGGTTTAAATAAACTCATTTTTGGTTCAAATAACCATATTTTTGGTTCAAATAAAGCTGATTTTATTTAAATAAACCCGATCAGTTTAAATAAATATAATTTGGTTCAAATAAACCCAATTTTGATTCAAATGAATCTAATCTGGTTCAAATGAACTCAGTTTTGGTTCAAATAACCTGAAATGGGTTCAAAACTAAAAAGCTACCAAAAGCGGGTTTGTGTAACGTTACACAACATTAGTGGCGTGTAACCAAAAATTATTTTTGCGAAAACCGTACAATAAGCTTTTGTGTAACCTAATTGCATGTAAGTGTTACACAAATTATATTGCCCAATCATATTGTAGTATAAATATACCATACTTTAATACAATTATTTATATTGTTAGTCTAAACATTATTGTTACACAGTATAAATAGGTAATCTAAACGTTATCATTACACAGTATAAATAGAGTAATCTAAACGTTATCGTTACACAATATAAAAAACGTTATCGTTATACAAAGATTTTTTAGATAGTTTTAAAAGATATTAGATTTCTAACTCAAAATTTTACTAAGTTAACCCGAGTGGGTTCTTAACAAAAAATGATTTTCTCGCAATTCTGTATAAATTTTGATATTATTATTAGGCACCAAGGTTACACACAAATTTTTTAGTATATAGTTATAGATATAAATATAAATATAAATATAGATTAAAAAAAAAAAACTGTTGACTGAAATTTTGGGATTATACAAAATGGAAATTAACTTTGTATGACCTTTTGTATAAGAAAACTTTGGTTTTTTTCGAATTTAGGTCATTAGGGGAGCGCCATTTATTACTTGATTTTTAGGGTAGGGGTCAGAAAATTATCAGGTCCTAATAGTAGATAAATTTTGATCAGCTAAAATTTTTAAAATTTTTTAATATTTTAAAAAATTTTTAAAATTTAATATTAAATAAAATTTGAACCAATGGTCCATTTTGGATGATTTTACTACCAAATGTTCATCTCAATAAGATGATTCCAATGAGCCTCGAATCATAAATTTGTATCGCTTTAATTATATTAGTTTGTATATATTAAAAATTATTATTTAAGTTTTTATAAACTTTAACTTTGAATAACTTGTGAACCAGTGATCTGTTTTAGATGATTTTACTACCAAAATGCTCATCTCAGTGAGACGATTTTAATGAACCTAAAATCGTTAAATGCTGATCACGGGATCCCAAGATTGTTATAAATTGTGTTATTTTTAATTGATTTAATATATTTTATATTAAAGTAACACAAATCTATAACGATCTTGGGATCCCATAATTAGAATTTAATAATTTTAGGTTCGTCTCACTGAGACGAGCATTTTGGTAGTAAAATCATCTGAAACGGATCACTGGTTTACAAGTTATTCAATGTTAAAGTTTATAAGAACTTTAATAATAATTTTTAATATATACAAAACTAATATAATTAAAGCAATACAAATTCATAAAAATCTTGTGATCCAGTGATTGGATTTTGATGATTTTAGGCTCGTTGAAATTGTCTCATCGAGACGAACATTTTGGTAGTAAAATCATCCAAAACGGATCATTGGTTCAAGTTTTATTTAATATTAAATTTTAAAAAATTTTTAAAATTTTAAAAAATTTTAGCCAATCAAATTGCAGTATTTATGATCAGGTTGGGGGAAGCCTCTTAGTAGCAAAATATCAGCTGATAAATGGCCCTCCCCTTATTGGGTGACACTAGAGAAAAAATTAAATAGCAAAAACGGAATAATTGGTTTTTTAAGTTGGAGTCCTTAGATAGGTTTTTTACCGATTTTATTATTCTTTTTTTTTTTAATAATAAAAATTTTTATTATCATAACTTAGTAGGAAAAAAAAAAGCTAACCCACTGATTGAAATTTTGGGAACACCATGTTATGTAAAATAGAAAATTAATTTTGTATAGACTTTTGCATATCATGGAATCAGAAAATTTAGATTTTTTTTTTGTATCTAGGTCACTATTGGGCACACCGGAATAATTGGCAAAATTGAAATTTTTTTAAAAAAAAAATTTGGGTCATGGGTTATTCAGTACGAAAAATTAACTTTCGTGACCTAATCGACCAATAAAAATCGATTATATGAATCACGTGCTCAAGTGAACAAAATTAAGCATGTGATTCACGAGCATCCTTAACCTGTACCCGGGATAAAAAAAAAAAAAATAAAAATAAAAAAAAATAAAAAAAAAAAAGACAAAAAGTATGCAAAGACAAAGGCCAAAAAAACTACCAAAAAACATCAAATGACAATGAAAGCACCAACACGATAACCAAAGACACCAAACGACGACCAATAGCACCACAAAACTATGATAAAAAACACTACCAAATGATGCTGAAAAACACCACCAAACGATGACTAAAAGACCACCAAAAGCGACACCAAACTACGACGAAAAGCACTATTAAACGACGATGAAAAGACCACCAAATGACAACCAAAAATGCCACCAAACGATGACCAAAAGCACACCAAACAACGATGAAAGCACCACAAAAGAGTAACGAAAAGCACTACACGAACGACGACGAAAGCACCAAAAAAACTGACGCAAAAACACCACACAACAACGACGAAAAGCACCAAAAAAACAAAACGGCAGCAAAAATACCACAGAACAACGATGAAAGCACCAAAAAAAACGACAGAAAAAACACCACACAACGACGACGAAAGCACCAAAAAAAATGACGGCAAAAACACCACACAACGACGATGAAAGCACCAAAAAAAACTGATAGCAAAAACACTATGAAAGCACCAAAAAAAAACGACAACACACTAACAAAAAAGTGCGATTCTATGTTGATCAGTTTAATTTTATATAAACATAGTCACATGATTGACACAGGTTAAAACCCTGTACCCCAGGATATAGGTTAAGTTTCTCCGTGATTCACATGATCGATTTTTATTAGTCGATCATGGGGTCGCCATGAACTAACACTCTAAAATTAAATATAACAGAACCTTATATACTATTTGCACTAAGCAAGCTTGTTTAGAATTAAAAAATATATTGATTTAGCATTTTTAACTTGCTTTTCTTAAAATTTGGTAAAAGGATGCTTGATTTTAAATTTTTTATCAAAAATTCAAAATTAAGCAGCAGCATAAAAAAAGAGAGCTAAGAGAAAATTAATCTTTGCTTCAAATATTAAAATAAATGAAATTAAATATAATAGAATAATGTATTTTTTGGTACTGTGCAAGTTTATTTAGAACCAAAATTAGTAAAATTTATTTTTTTTGTATTTGGCGATCTTGCCTTTTTTTATTATGAACTATGCAGTCTTGCTGCCTTGTACAAGTACAAAATATGACCACTAGCGTTCTGTGTAAAAAAGACTCTCCAAGCGATAACTAAATTACCTGCCCAAAGCGATCCGCTATACCAACCATTCGTCTCAATCTGGTCTCAGAATTTACCTTCCGATTTTAATCTATCAATCACCGACTAGTGTTGGATGCCATATCAAGACCGCCTTTCTTTTTTTAAAATTTTAACTTCTTCACAAAGAGCATGTAAAGAAAAAGGTGAAGATAAAAACAAAAATAAAAAGAAAACGACAAAGTATAAAAGGGAAAAAACAAAAAGCGGGGAAAAAGAAAAAACGAAAGAAAAGAATAAAACAGAAAAAGAGAAAAAGAAAGAAAACAAAATAAATCTAGTAGGTATAGTTAAAGTCTATACTAAACTCGTAAAAATTATACAGCACAGTCTCTATGATCTCAGCGCTGTATTACAATGAAGAATGTAACTACATAACCCTACATATTCTATGAGGTCGAGATCCACCAAGCGAAAATTTATTTAATCCCATCCGTCCGACATTAGTCCTTCGCCAAAAACACGTGGTCACCTGGCAGCATTGCGAGCACGTGACTTCTCGTGACTTCATGCACTAGAGTTTCTATTCTCGGATGTAAACAATATTGATCTTCTGGAGGGGGTAAGCCGGAATTGCCACTTTTTGGAAAAATTTTTGAAAAAACCAAGTGGGAGGCCGATATACAGGTTTCACTTGTAGAAAGAAAGGAGTGTGGGTTCTTCTTTATCAACTTTATATGCCCTTACTTTTACCTTATAGCGGACACTCCAGGAAGGCTTTTCCTATTTCCGGTGAGTGATAAACTCTAAACTTGTCAGCAGACAGTCTATTAACTTTGTCTCTAAATGACAAGTGCCGTAAAGCGGTAAGTGATAAACTTTAAGACTACTAGCAAAATAGTCAATTAACTTTATCTCTAAATAATAGCTGCCGCCGTAGGACCTATATAAGTATGTTTTCAGTTTATACAAAATTAATACTCAAGTTTTTGCAGAATATGTGTACAAGTGATCGTCAGGGAGAGATTGAGTAAAATTTATAGAATATTAGTATTTTGTATAATTTTATTAATAAAATTATTAAAAGTACTATTTTATTTGATATTTTACTAATTGATTATAACTACTTGCACTAAGTAGCTTGTTTAGTTAAAAAATATATTAAATTAGTATTTTTATTTTGGTTTCTTTAAAATTTTGAAAAAGGATACTTGATTTTAAAAAATTTTTATCAGAAATTCAAAATTAAGTACTTTCCTTTACTTTAAATATTAAATAAATAAAATTAAATATAATAAAATAATGTATTTATTAGTACTGTGCAAGTTTATTTAAAACCAAAAATTAGAATTGATTATAAAATTTAGAGAATCATAGAATTTTTTTTAATTTTAAAGTACTCATCTTGGAACTTATAACCTTTTTATTCAGATATTAGAGCTATCAGTAACTTACATAGGGATTACTAGTATTTGTTAAGGAAGTACAGAAAATTACATAATTAGGGTTTACATAGATCATACTCCCTTCCCCCATTTTACTTATTTGCGCAAGTACACAAACCAAAAAAGGAGTAAATAAACTAAGTGTGAGAGATAAAAATTTAGGGTTATGGCCTTAACATTAAAGGCTATAGGGTTAGGGAGATACTTAATATAAGTAAAATTTCATTTTCGTCATTTTTAATTAGTGCATCAAAATCGATTTAAACATTAGTTTTTGCGTATTTTCACTTTTTCTTCTTCAACGCGTGTTCGAATTCTTCGTCAGGCTGATCTGGAATAGTCAAAATTTGCACTATCCGATTGGCTATTTCCTCTTCAGAAGATTTATTACCCGTGCAAATAAGTGGATACCCTTCCCCCTAGTGACAAATAATGCTATTACTTCACTAAAAACACTATTAAGTTGAATTACTACAAAAATACTATTGAATTATTATAAAAATATCAAGTTGCTACAAAAAATCTATTAGATAAATATAATAATAATAATAAAGTAAAAAAAATAAATAAATAACTAAATAAAAAGTAAATAAAAATGGATTATTTATGCTTATCTAAATATTAATTGCTAGCTAGAATTTTTATTAACTAAAAGAATATTTATATATTTTAACAATATAATTAATATTTTTTGTATTTCTATATGAGTTATAGTTAGTTTTAAAAGAGCTCTAATATAATTGGCCGGAGCATAGCGACAGACCCTAAGTTTCTATGTGAAGTGATACAAAAATTACCTTCCTGATGTGCTTCAATTGTAAAAATCTTGACAAATTTTACTTTTTTGATATACTTGTATATATATGATGTAAATCTAATCAGAAATGGAATTTGGTAATTTTTTGTCTGTCACCACGCGTGTCTATATTTGTGCTTTTAATGTTACCAACATATGCATATTAATGCATTTGTGTAATATGATGAACATCATATGATAAGCAGAGACGATGATTTTCTGCAGTGCTATTGGGTCAATTCCATCTGTGCTAAAATACAATTTTGCAAATAAAATTAATTAATTCTGCACAGTTTCTGTGGTATTTTTATAGGTTCTGCATGGTTTCTGCGATATTTTTTTATTAAAAAAATTTTTTTCAAAAAAAAAGATTATTTTTTTAAAAAAAAAGATTTTTTTTCTCAAAGAAAAAAATTTTATTAATAATAATAAAATTTGATTATTTCGGACCATGCCCGTATTTCAGGTTTATTTATTTTCTACATCGGAACTTTTCAGAGGTTATATTTTTAGAACCTGTACCTATAAAAAAAACTAAATAATTTACAAATCTCTAATTTTTGTAGCAATTTCGTGCTATTCTTAATAATTTCGTGTTTACAATCTAATTTTGTGATTTCTGCGGCATTCTGTGAAATGCAAAAAATTATCATCGTTGATAATGAGCTCCAGACATATAATGCTACGCATTAGCCTAATATAAGGTAAAACTTTATGAATAGATTTAGTTTCTTTTTATTAATTATTTTGGGTATGTACTATAATTAAAATAAAAATAAAAATGTTAAGGGTGGTGACATATATTACGTAATATAATTTTACTATACCCCCTACATAAGAGAAATTTGATTGGCTATTATAAACTTCTATATTTAACGTAAGATTTTAGAAACCCCTCTCCCTTCTAAAATATTACGTAATATCTGTCACCACCCTAACCAACACAAGTTTACATTTAGTTAATATCCAAAATTCCAGTTTTATTAGCAAGCAAAAATATAAAATAATGCATGTACTTCACAACAATTGCTTGACAACCAATTGATTACAGAGATCACATAACTAAATAATCAATTAGTTGTTTACACAAGTTAAAATTATACACATTGATTGCTGGTCAAAATTAAAACATTCAGTAATAAATTAGAAATAATTCAGTAACAATTTAGTAAATATTTAACAACTATTCAGGTACTGATTCCTGCCACTTAGCTACTATTCAGCTACCACTTAGTAAAAATTTAGTAATATATTACAAAATTTTACTAAGTGGTAGCTGAGTGGTAGCTAAGTAGCAGGAATCGGTATCTGAATAGTTGTTGAATGTTTCTGAATTGTTACTGAATTATGCTGATTTATTACTAAATATTTTAATTTCAACCAATAGGTATAATATCAGGTACCCAATATATATATTATATAATATGTGACTGATATGTGTAGAATATATTTATACATATACCCAATATGTGTAGAGTAAATATAGAATATCGAACACATGTTGGACACATATAGTATACATATGAGCTTTGTAGTAGAAAGGGCAGATACAAACTCAAAATGAAAAAATAAGTTTTTATTAAATTCTAGTAAATTTTAATGTAATTAATATTTTTCAATTATAAATGAAAGTCAATTTGTATAATAAAAAATCAAGATATATAATATAAAAAGAAAGTTGTGTAAATAAAGACAAGCACATCACGAGAACCTGTTAGTAATATTTTATTTTTAATCAATCAAAATTGTAAATTTTGATTAAACCAGATCAATCCAAAAATCAAAATAAAGTAATTAATTCAATTATCTCAAAATCATATATATTGACAAATCTGTCCTTTCTACTGCAAAAGCCTATATAGTATATATGCCATATATATATCAGGTATATATCATATAGATAAATTTTGTAATATATTATATACCCAATATAAAGTACTGAAGTAAGGGACATGCCATTTATCACATGATTTTTACCATGGATACATGGTCATAGATGGTGATCACATTTATATATATATTATATAAATCAATTAGAATTAGATAAAGTGATCATACCATACATGGATGGTGATAGCTACTAAGTAAAAAATATCATGTGATAAATAGCAGGGTTGGCATGAATAGAATTCGGACAATAGAAATCTGTCTGATATCAATTGTCTAAATGTCCGATCAAAAGCAATGGACATAGGATTGGACATATAAGATAACTTCCTCGTAATTGGTTAATCACATGATATTAAATCGCTTCATATGATTAGTCATTTACTAGTAATTTAACATGTGACAATTAACCAATAAATTGCAATAATAAAAAGGTTTCTTATACCCACTTTTATTTATTAAGCGTTGTGTTATAGAACTTCATAAATAAAGCTATACTTTTATTAATAAACCAACTCTTTTTAGCAAATAATCATGTACATATGTTTATTATGATATAGTTCTTTTGAGTTGATTTCAAAATTATATGTTAACAATCTTAAAATTTTATTAAATGAAGCCATCATTTGAAAGATTAGTATGTACATATGTACGATAATATGATGCGCAGTTTTTTTTATAATAATCATTATGTCTTACGATTAATTAAATGATAAGGGATGGTGCACGTTCCATTCAATCCGTTTAAATTTTGTTTAAGTTTAGAAACATTTCATAATGTGATCAACTTGTGGAAATTTTGTTTTTTTTTTATATAAATAGTTTGAAAAAGGTTCTATTTCTATATACGTATATGTTTTTAAGGGATAAATTCCAACTAAAAATAAAAATAAAAGAATCAATAAATGTATGTACACTAAATTGATCTATATCGCCTTGGTCATGTGCAAATCAGCATCGGACATATCACCGGACATTGGAAATTGTCCGAATTGTCCTATACAACGTGATCGGAATTGTCCAGTGACAACCATAGATGCGCCACATCGTACATCGGAATTGCATAGGACAATTCAGAAATGTCCGATATCCGATAAAAAACCACTGGATATATAGCTTGCACAACCCTGATAAATGGTACACCCCTAACATTAGAAAAGAATAAATTCAATATTTTAACAAATTTTAATAAATTTTTAATGTACCTGCATTATGATCATCTAATAATCACTTTGTTATAACAATAATATAAAACAATTTAATAAAAATTTTATTTTTTTATTTATTTATTATAACAATTCTTTAACAAATTAGTTATACTCTGGAATTTTACTTCTATAATATACAATTCTATTTCTTAATTTGTTATACAGGCATATTTGCCTGTGAAAATTTTAAAATTTTAAATTTTTTAAATAAAACCTTAAATATTAATTTTAGCTATATACTTTCTAAGTAAAAAATATAATATTAGTTCTGTTTTATTAACTTTATTATAAAATTTTTTTAAAATTATTAAAAAACTTTGGTGTAATAAAAGTTTAAGTTTTTGTTTTGGAACTTTTACTATAGAAATTTTTCTTTAGGTTTTCTCAAATTTTATATGTTCCCGTCTATAAAAAAATTTTCACTTCTAATACAAGTTTTAATTTTTACAAGTAAATCATATAAAGTCAAATAATGTAAGTTGTCATCCTTTATATAAACTATATTATTGTATTTGAAATTATATTTTTAAAACCAATATTTAAAAAATACGCCAAGATATTGTAAAATATTTTTTTGGTTAAGAAATTTCTTTAAAATTTAATATTTTCAGCTTATAATCAACATAAACTTTTTGACTTATAATATAAATTTAAATAATTCAAAAATATAATCCTTGTTATTAAATATTATAATACCAAATTTTATTTAAATATTTTAAATGATTAAAAAATATATAGAGGTATATTTATAGTAATTATACAGGCAAATTTGCCTGCAAAGTAGTACAAACTAAGGGATAGCAAATAACTAATGAAATACTAGTGATAATACAATACTAACAAAGACAAAAAACACCCAATAAACATGATTGCTAAAAAAAAAAAAAACTTAACAAATTGGTAACAAAATACCTAAAGCAACTATAAAGCTATATGAAAATATCCAAAAAAACTAACAAGATACCCAATGTAAAATTTACAAGAACAGTACTTCAAAACACACTACGCAACTTTAAAATCAGTGACAAGACACCTGAGGCAACTATGTACTAGTATTTGGATCTGTTCAACTCGGGTGACCTGTTGGGCTGATCCGAGTAGACTGACGGGCATTCCCAGCCAATCGCTAATGTTTGTTTACTTCAGATAAAATAGGTTAGCACATCCTATTTTACCCAATGTAAACAAAACATTAGCGATTGGCTGGGAATACCCGTCAGCCTACTCAGATTAGCCCGACGGGTCACCTGGTTTGAACGGGTCCAAACACTACTATAAACTTGCACAGAAAATACCCAAGAAAACTGATAGTGCACCCAAAATGAACTCTATACAAGAAACTCTGAAATGCTTTTGAAACAATATCAAAATCAGTGACAAACACCATGTAGTTATACATGAAATCACATGAAAACCCTAAAAAAAAGAAAAACTAAAAAGTAGTATTTAGAACTAAAGAATGTTAACAAAAATATAATGAAAAAGAAAAAATACCAATGGTACTAGCGATAAATAATATACCAAAATAGTTAATACTAATGATGAAGTACCAACTAATAACTCTAATAATAAAATCTGAAACTGATGCTCCAAAATGGATAGCACCAATAATGAAAAAAGATGCTCTAAAGTTGACAATGTTGATAATGAAGTTACATTTCTAAAAAGTGTAACAGGAAAAAGATAATAAATAATATAAATACTGTAAATAAAATTTAAATAAAATATATAATAAATTTAAATAAAATATATAATAAATTTAAAAAAAAAACTTAAAAATTAAATAAAAAATAAAAATGAAAATTAAAAATATTAAAAAAAAATAAATTATAAATAAAAAAAAAGATAAAAAAATAAATATATAAATAAAAAAAAATATATAAAGATCTAATCTAGATCTTAACTAACTAAAAAAAATAAAATAAAATAATAAAAATAATAATAAAAATAAAAAAATTATTAAAAAAATAAAAATTAAAAAAATGTTATAATAAAAAAAA
>QKWP01003138.1:18702-34014 GCA_003550325.1 Gigaspora rosea | reverse complement strand
CGATTTGCTTAGTAAAATTTAGACTTTACTATGTAGTAATATTTGTCAATTGTGGGGCAAATATATTTTTTTAAAAAATTTTAAATTTTCTGTCGAACGTAAAAATCAAAAGTTAATTAATAAAAATTCTCCAATGCTTATGAAAATTTTGTCGTAAGTGTATTTTGATCTGCTGAATAAGGTTACTTAATCGAATTTTTCGATTTGCTTAGTAAAATTTAGACTTTACTATGTAGCGACTTTTGTCAATTATCAGTTTCACGCCAATTTTATGTAGATCGAATATATGTGACGCCAATTTTGATATAAATTATATGTAACAACAAGGCGCCAATTTTATAGCTTACATAATAAATTGTATAAATTTTTTAAATTTTAATGTCATATAATTTTGATATTTGGACTTTTTAAAAAATTTTAACCGATAAGTTTGATAGGGCTAAAGATAAAAATTTATTTTTATCGTTTATTTATTAAATAAATTTTTGGATTTTATAGTTATAAGATTTTAAAAACGCAATCAGAATTTGATGAGAAGTAACTTGGAGCACCATATCAATAGTAATCAGCAGGGGGTATGGGTATCGATATATATCCTACCAGTTAGTAATCGATATATATCTATATATAAAATTTGCTGATGTATGCCTAGCCCTAACTGCTATGCTATGTCAAGCCTTAACTATCGTGCTATGTCTAGTTTTATCTACTACTGTATGCACAGTTTTAATTAAAACAGCGAAGATTCTGAACACAACTAAACTTAAAATTTTTAATGATGAAAGTCCAAATTTTCAAGAGTGGCACTAAGGTGACAAAAGCTTCAAGACTCTGCAAAATCTTTAGCAATTACACTAATGAAGTCACCAACTCAATAATAGTAACACGGCTATATTTAGATTTATATAATGATCTACGTATGTTTGTTTACATTTTTTAACCAATCAAATCGAATGTCCGCCATGCTGTTTAAATAGGCAATTCCCGTAGTTGGGTTGCAGGTATGGCAGCTAGTGCGGAACCCTTGGGCGGACCACTTAAATTAGATACCAAAAGTGTACGTGTGGCTAGATGTATCCTCATCTATGTAACAAATGCCGGTATTTCCCTTAGAGGATACCGACGGCCCTAATATCTTGAATAAAATTCTTAAGTCCCAAGACAGGCATTTTAAAAAAAAATATATATATATTTTAAAATATAATGATATATAGTCACCTCTTTCTAATCTGAACCTTTCTAATCTGAATACTATTAAATTCCCTTTAATCCAAACAAAATACTCTAAAATATTTGTAAATTTTATTATAAAGTTCAAATTAGCTAATAATACCTTTTTAAGAACCAAATCTAAAAAATTTTTTACAAATAAAAATCCTTAAAGAACTTTTTTGATAAAATAAAAAAAGTTGACTGTAATATAGTTGTGTTGTTGTCATCTCCAAGTAGTTGTAACAAAAGGTATAGAGTTTGAATTATACTGAAAATAGTTTTGAAAATTTTATATTTGTATTATCAGTTATGGTAATTTGGACTCTAAGTTCTGATTGTAGATCTGTAACCTGTATTATACCAACTTATATTAGAAGTAGTGTTCCAAATCATTAGTTAGAAAACCAACTAGTTGCCAATTATCTAACTAATTGATTTAAAAGGCTAATCCATGTTAATTTTTTGAGTTTGATTGGCTAATTATCTGATAATATCATATGATATAAATAATTGATTACAGTCGCACTCCTATATAGTCATCTCCCTTATAGTCACATTTTCTATTTAATTACTTAAAAATTTGGTCACAATTATATTTATATTAAATTTCTTTTTATAATGTCACAATTACTATATAAGCACTATCACCAATTTTTATAAACAAATATAAATAATTTATTTCTATAAAAGCACAATTTTCTATAAAATCACAATTTTAAAATTTTAAGCTTTTTTAAACAATAACAATTGTCTATAATATTATATTTTTAATAGTGAATTTACTAACAGTATAACAAAAAATTCATAAGATTAAATCAAATTACAACATTGATTTTCTTGATAACTAATAATTAAAATGGTCTCAAATTTTTATCATAGATAGAATTAATATTCCTTTATACTATATTAAAATTTTAACTTAATTTGATCAATAGTTCTTAAGAAATCGCTTGTAAACGATAGTTAATTTTTTGAAAAAATTAACAAGCAATATCATAGGAACTAATAATCCAATTTAGCTAAAATTTTAGTATATTATAAAGGAATATAGCTACTATCTATATTAAAAATTTGAGCCTATTTTAATTATAGTTTATCAGAAAATTGATGCCAAAGTTTGATTAAGTCTTACGAATTTTATATGTTCTAAAAAATTTATAAGCTTAATCAAAATTGGTCATCAATTTTCTTAATAACTATTAATTCAAAAAGGCTAAAATTTATATATAGATAATATCGATATTCCTCTATAATATATTAAAATTTCAGCTAAATTGGATGGTTAGTTCTTGAGATATTGCTAGTATACGATAATCAATTTTTTAAAAAAATTGACTATCATATACAAGCGATTTTTCAAGAACTATTGATTCATTTTAGCTGAAATTTTAATATATTATAAATATATATAGATACTATATATGATAAAAATTTACTATAGGGTGTGGCGACATAGCATAGTTGGATTGTTGTCACCCCCCAAGTAGTTGTAACAAAAGGTACAAAGTTCAAATCCCACTGGAGACGACTTTGAAAAATTTACCTGCGTTACGATAACCTGGACTCTGAGCTCGGATGTACAAATCTGTTTCCTGGGTTATACCAACTTGTATTGGGAGCTCTAGCATTGTGTTATGCACAAAACTGGGGCACATATATCCTGAGGAGCGCAGGCGCTGCGTTATGCACAGAACCATAGAACAACAGGAAACCATACTTGGCAAGACCCGAGTAAAGAAGTAGCTGACTTTCGATAGTGCCAAAACAGGAATCGGACGGGAACTGACCAGTTCAGACTGACCGGAAGTGGACTTACGATGAAAGGGTTTATGGCGAACCCTACCAACCGGACTGCTGGAGTCACACCGGAGGAAAAGGACATGTGTTGTGAAATTATGTATCAGGGGTTGGGAGCCCTGGGTTTGCCAGGGCAGACCAACCCTCCCGGGTCTTCGGATTGGAAATAAGAAAGCAATCGGGGAAAGGAAAGTTCCGGAGGAAAGAAACTGAAAAAGGAACGGGGCAGTACTAGAGTCATATGAACTTTACAAGGGCAGAAGTAGGTAACTGGGTAACCCCTGACTGCAAGTTGCTACCAAAGAGTAGGTGATACCTGCGTGGGACAGGAAAACACTCTACCAAGTTTCCTACTAAGGATAAACTAGTCTTAAGAGTGCGGTTAGTATCTGGTACGAACTCCAGATTTAGTAGCTGGTGGCTGTGCCAGTGATACAAGATGGACCGGCAGGAGGCAGAAGATCAAAGAGTTTAAATAGGCAATGTCAGTATGTGAATTGCAGGTATGGTAGCTAGAGTAGAACCTTCGGGTGGCTACTTAAATAGACAACCAAAAGTTGCAGGTGAGGCTAGTTGTACTCTTGTCAATGTACAAATGTCAGCTTTTTCTCCATGTAGGGTGCCGAGCACTACCCCAGTGGCACCGACGGATCTTCACTGATCTGCAATCTAGAACATTGTCACTAAAAATCTTCGAACTCGTATAAATTAAAGTTAGAGTCTATGCTAAACTTAGAAGGTTTTTTTAGTAAAATTGTTCAAGGAAATTTTTTTGTTAGAGTACAGAAAATGGTTTCTTATGCAAATTTTCATGATATGAGCGATTTTTGAAAAAGCAAACATTTTGTTTTGATCTTCCTGCTTGTGTTATGTTATATCAAAACGTGACTCGTTATTATGTAAATCGAATGTTCTAGATTGCAGATCAGTGAAAATCTGTCGATGCTACTGGGGTATTTGGGTGCCGAGGTCTAATATATCTTGAATAAAAGCCAATCCCCAAAGTAGGCACTTTGACACAAAAAAAAAAAATAAATAAAAATAAAAATTTACTGTAAAGTCCCGAATATAAGCAACCCTAAGCTACCCATTTTAGCCAAATTTTTTTAGAGAGTTGCTTAAATTCAGGACTTTAAAATTTTTTTTTTTTTTTTTTTTTTAAATGTTAAGGTGAGACCTTGCTTTTATCTTTATTAAATTTAATAGAAACTTTTTACAATACTGAAAGAAATTTCATTTTTTTAAATCTAATGCTAAGAATAAAAACTCAGACATATATCTAAGTAAACCAGGACCCCGAACAATACATATAGAGGTTATATTAGGTTTAATATAAGATTTTTATAAAATTTATCCAAAATTTGAAAAAATCTGCAATTCTGATTGGTTGAACCTTATTTGGACCAATCAGAATTGCAGAAAAGTAGATAATGCATAAATATAACCTCGACTTGCATTGTTCGGGGTCCTAGTAAACCTAAATACTTATCTGCGGCCTAAACCTGACTTTAAAATATTTAATTTTATTGGGCAATATATCTTATATATAAATAACCAATAAAGTTTATAATAAATTTCAAGTTTACTAAAATGCACCTATGGCGTTGAACACTCTTGTTACACAAAACTATTAGAATAGCCAATCAAAATTTAAGATCAGGTGTAACATAAAATTTTGTTTTTTTTGTTTATTTTTTAAAAAAATATTCATAACTTAAGGGTAAAAGGTATGTAGATCATTTCTATTAATAAACTAGTTACTAAAAATTTTATATTTAATTCGTAATCCGCCTAAGAACCAGTGAAAAGACATAGTAAACAGTGGAGATATGTTTACTATGTATTTTTTGTCTTTTTTGGAATCTGGAATTTCCCAAAGGACAAACAGATTTTCTACTAAGCAAACATCTCTTTTACATTAAGTAAAAGTTGTAGAGGAGCAAATTTTGGTTATAATGGTAGTTAAATCATTAAAATCAGCCCAGTGGGTCACAAGATATGAGCATTTTTGTCTTCGCGATTATATGTTTACTTTTTTGTTTACCCCATATAGTCGCAAAGACAAAAATGCTCATATCTCGAGATCCACTAGGCCGATTTTAATAATTTAACTGCCATTATGACCAGAATTTTCCTCTCTACAATTTTTATTTAATTTAAAAGAGATATTTATTTAGTAGTAAATCATTTTGACCTTTGGGAAACTCCAGATTCCAGAAAAGGCAAAAAACAATAGTAAATTTCCCCACGATTTACTATGTTATTTCACTGGTTCTTAGGCGGATCACGAATTAATAATAAAGAAAATTTTTATTAAGTAACCATATTAAATTTTAAATAAATTGTAGAGGAGGTTTTTCTGATTCTAATGGTAATTGAATCATTAAAATTGGTCCAGTAGAATTTAAAATATAGTTGTTTTTATCTTCGCGACCCTATTTTACTTATTGTTTACACGTGATTTGATTGGCCAATTTGTGATTGCCCCCGCAGAATAGACCCTGTCCCCGCAAAAGTTGATACTATAAAAACTTTATTAAACTTTATTCAAAATTAATAAAATTTTTATGATATGTGTAATTTTTTATTATGAACAATTTTTACTTAGTACATAAATACAATTTATATAGTAAAAAATTAACTTTTATATATAGCAACTTTTAAATTTGCAATAAAAATATTTTTGGTCACTCATTTATTAATAGGAATAATTTACATACCCTCTACCCTTAAAATTTTGCTTATAAAACCGCCTTTGGGGCTCTAATAAAAAAATTTCTTGCTAAATTTTGTATAAACTAAAGCCCCCGATAAAATCCCAGGCCTCACCCTAACCCTAAAGTATTTTTTGTTTTATAAAAGTTTATTTTTTTTGTTCTTGTTACACAAATTTGCAAATCTAATTTATCTATAGTGTTCAACACCATAAGTGCATTTTATAATAATTGATAAATTTTATATATATTTAGCAGGGGTTGCTTATTTTATTTTCTTAGTATTTTGATTTTAAAATGTGGGGGTTGCTTATTTTCAGGGTTGCTTATATTTGGAACTTTATGATAAGCCTTTTATAATTATTTGGTTATTGAAAAAATCGATGTTGAAGTTTGATTAAATTTTATAAATTTTATAATTCTATAAATTCACTATAATTTATTGTTTATATAAAAGTAATTTTATAGAAAAAATTTATATTGTCACATCTCTACATAGTCACCAGATTTCTGAGTCCCGATGGTGTGATTATATGAGAGTGTGACTATAGTTGCAACTATAGTTAGCAACTAATAGATTGGCAAAATTTTTATCAACTAGAAACTCTAATTGGAGGCTTTGGTATCTAGTTATATATAGATAAATACAAACTGATATTATAGGTAGTACAAATCTAAAATTAAACTATAATATATGAATTCTAAGAGCATATATAAAATAAAAAAAAACTATACTTGGCAAGGCCTATAGATGCTGGTGAATTAAACCATTTCACCAGGTGAAATGGTGAAATAGTTTCCCCAGAATTACACCAAAATTTTATTTTGGTGAATTGGTGAAATTGGCGAATTGGCGAATTGGTGAATTGGTGAAATTGGTGAAATTGGTGAATTGGTGAATTGTTGAATTGGTAAAACAGTAAATTGAACTAGTAAAACGGTGAATTGGTGAATTGGTGAATTAGTGAAACAGTGAATTGGTGAATTTGCTCAGTCCTATAAACGGTTAATAGTTCTGACATCAAAGTGTGCTTGTAAAAACATAAAATATAAAAACTTGAACAAAAATCTAACTGAATTCCAGGCTGAAATAATTCCAGACTCTGGAAATTCACTATTTTACCATTTCGCTGTTTCACCATTCCAACAATTCACCAATTCACCATTTCACCAATTCACTATTTCACCAATTCACCAATTCACCAATTACACCAATTACACTAATTTACCAGTTATACCAGTTTTATCTAGAGATGGGCAAAATACAAAATTTTCATTTTAGCATGCACATGCGCATGCATTTTTTGCATGCATGCATGCATGTTTTGGCCAAAATTATGATTTAATTTCTTAATGCTGGCCGGAATTAATTGCATGTTTTTGCATACCATGCATGCATTGCCCATCTCTATCATCCTTACCAATTGGTGATTGGTGAAATGGTAAAATCATTTCACCACTTTGATTTAATTTCACCAGCATTTATAGCAAGACCCAAGCAGAAAAGTAGCTGACTTTTAATAGTACTTAAACAGAAATCAGATAAAAACTAATCAGAAGCAAACTGATCAAAAAGTAAACTAATCAAAAACAGATATAACTAAAGGGCCTATAGCAAAGCCCTACCAACTAGACTACCGAAGCCACAATAAAGAAAAAAAACATATATTTCAAAAGCATATACCAAGAAGAGGGAGACAAGAATCTAAATATGGTGCCAGCGGCTTTAAATCTTTATAAAAAATAGCTTTACAAAAAATACTACTCCTCTTTTAAAAATTTATAATATGTAAAACTAATCCACAAGTTTTGTTTTTTATGCCCTAAAGAATAAAACTTGTGGTTTAGATTTCAATTTAAAGCTAAACTGGTAGAGCAGTAGCCTTTTAAAAATTAACAATTTATTAATAAATTGTAAAAAAGTGAACGTATATGTTTTTAATTTAACCCAATCAGAATGCGCTATTACGGTCACGTAATGCATCTAAGAGCGCTCTAAAACAAAAGGAGCTCTCTCTAAAAAAAAAAAAAAAAAAAAAAGAGCACCGCGCTCTCTAAGGAAAAAAAAAGAGCACCGCGCTCTCTAAGAAACAGCTCATCCGATTACATAAAGGAGATTTAAAGCTGTTGTCCCATAAAAAAAAGAGCACTGCGCTCTCTAAGAAAACGGCTCATCCAATCACATAAAGGAGATTTAAAGCCGCTGGCCCATAAAAAATTTACAGTTGCAACACACAGGTGTTCTCAATGATCGACTTAATTTTAGGGATTCACATTGCGAAATGCGGATATTTTAAAATTTTAGCAAACCAGGAAAAAAAGATGATCTCGTGCTATTTTTTTTTCATCACGATAATGAAATTCGCTTGAATTCGCTTGACCAAATAATTATTTTCCACTAATATAATTATTTTCCACTAATCAATTTAGGTGCTTAAGAACCCTCACTATACAAATTGAATACATTTCAATAAGGTTGATTTAGTTGGGGTTCAAAAATCAACTTATCATATTATATTTGAATAATTTTGAGATTTAAAAAATTCGCAGTACAAACGAGACGTAAATTCAATTAATTCAATTTTTAAATATTTAAATTCGATATCCGTTAAATAATAAAATATAAAAGTTCATTATTAAATTACTATTCAATGCGTTCTATGATATGTGTTCTATTGTCAAACCAATTTTCTAAAAAAAAACATTAGGGTTGGCAAATGAATTTTTTAGAAAAAAAAAACAAAAGAACCATTAAGATATTTTCTTTTCGTTCGATAACGAATAATAGGGGGTTTATATATCATATGACTTTTGAACTATTATAGATATAAAAAAACCCCAAAATAATTTATTTATAGAAAAATTTCTGATTAATTATATTACAATATACGCAAAAAAAGTATCAACTTTCACAAAATCATACATACCTTTTTATTATAATGCCTCGCCGAAATGCCAAATCTCGAGTTGCATCTAGCAAAACCCATAATAAAGCTGGTGTCTTTGTAACTAATCCTAAAGATATAAATAATATAGAAGAAACATGGATATTTTGGAAGACTAGGAGTTATTCGGAATAATGCACGACAGCTTTCAAAATTATGCATCAAAAACTATAGAGTGGCATGAAAAAGCTGATACAAAATTGAAATCTACTTTTTATACTGGTACAATTGAAAGCTATTTTGGTACTTTGACATCAATTTTGATATGAAACCGCTGAGGTACCTCAGTGGTTTCGTTCGTATTAAAAATTAATGTCGAAGTACCAAAATAGTTTCTACGAAAATGTATATTGTAAATTTTTATACTAATAATAAAATTTTAGGAAACTCGAAAACAAACCTTTGGAAAAAAAGGAAGGTGCAGGAACAACTTCAACACGAAGCCAAACAGATGCGAAATCTTGATAAAATGTGGGGCATAAAGGCACGAGATAAAGGAAAAGCACCAGCCATATCAGCCCTATCATACCGTGAAGATATTTTAGCCCAATCTAAACGACAAATGCAACGAATAGAGGAGCGTTATAACGAATTAAAAATTAACTTAGAAGTCTTCAAAACGCTAAAAATGAATTAGCTAATCACAACCTTATGAAGTACAAAGGTTGACATCGATTTTCTATTATTTTAGGTTATTACTAGATGGTGAAAAAAAAATATGTGCATCAGAAAAAATTGCAGATACTTTATGGAAGGATATTCGCAATACAGAATATATGTCTCATTGCATTAGAGAATGATTGAAAGACTTTCTTGAACAAGGCACCTTACCTAGACATCAACAGGGAAAACACGCAAAAAGAGAATCGTTGCTTGATAATGAGAATTTAAAAATAGCAGCTTGTACCTGGTTACGTTCTATTCCACCAAAAGATCATTCTCCTTTAGCACTAAAGAAAAAATTGGAAACAAATATCTTTCCTAAATTGCTTGGAGTACCAATCATTATTTCGTAATCAATCACGCGAAAATTCATGCACTTATGGGGTTTTCACAAAAAAACCGTAGGGCAACAGGTATGTAAGGCCATGCGAAATTAATTAATAACCTGGCCGGCCAAATTTGAGGCGTCCCTCCTATGATAAAAGGAATTTTTAAAAAAATAAAAAAAAAAAAAATATATATATATATATTTGTAAAGGAAAATCTGACAAAAATTGACCAACCAAATATTTGCCGGTTCAATAAGTTTTTTGATTGGCAGTGATAAACTTCTAATTTGGGTGTGATTCAGCAGTAATAAACTTCTGATTCGGGTGTGATTACAGTAAAACTTATCGAATCGGCAAATATTCGCTCGGTCAATTTTTTATCAGATTATTGAATCGGCTTGGTTATGAAAAAAAAAAATCTGGCTGACCGAATCTATGATATTTAAAAGTTTTATGTTTTGAAACTAAATTTGTACGGCCTATTATCATACTATTATTTTTTTTTTAGGTTTACTTCAATGGGCATGAATGGGAAGACGTGCGAGAATATCGTAAAGGATGGCAATGAGAATGATAAATTATCAAAAAAAGATGAACAATATGATGGTGACGAGATGGAAAATGTCATACCTCCGGAACAGCTTGAAATTTGGAATACGTGCCACGTTTTGGTTACCCATGATGAAGTATACTTTTATGCTAATGACGACAAATCATTCGTTTGGATAGAAGATAAAGAATCCATAATCAAGAAAAAAGGCCAAGGGTCAGCAATTAGGGCTAGCGACTTCTTGTGTACATGCCATGGCCCTCTGTGCCTTACAGAGGCTGATGCTATACGGCTTTGGTTGGACTGAGAGGCCCGAGTTATTATAAAGCTGGGACAACAAGCTGATGGTTATTGGAAAAGTGAAAATATGGTTCAACAGCTTCGTGAAAAGGCAAGTCCGATCTTTAATGCTCTCTATCCAGAATGCATAGGCATAGTTTCAAATTCGTCTATTGTTTTCTAATTTTTTTTTTATTTATCTATCTTTGTCTGTTTTTAAAAGCGTATTCTGCTTTGCTCAGAGTACTAACTATAATACGTACGCACTTGATGCGCTCGTGTGTTCCAAAATGACTCTGTATCCAAAAGTTGAAAATAAGTTTAAGTTTAAGGACGGTTGGTACATTCGTGATTATGAAAAAATCACACAACCTATGTTTGAAAACGATGGTACCGTTAAGTTTAAAGGTATCAAAAAGGTAAATAAAGACTACTACCGTTTTTTTTTTTTTTCTTTTTTTTATTACTTTTTTTTACTATCTTAGATTCTTGAAGAATGGAACATGTGGACCAGTCAAAGATTGGATTGTAGAAGAAAGGAAGATGATAAAAAGGGTATGTAAAAGAAAAATTTTGTATTATGTAGTTAATAATCAATATAAACATTTTTTCTTTTTAGTTCCGAATTGTTGCGCAAGATATATACTTACGATGGAACCAGATTTTTTGGAACAAAAAACTTCAATTGCAGAGACTGTTGAAGCTGCCGGGCATATTTTCGAATTATACCCAAAGTTTCATTGCGAATGCAACTTCATTGAATGTTTTTGGGGTGCTGCTAAACAAATCGCTCGTCAGCAGTGTGATTATTCTTATGCCCAGCTACAACTTCGTGTACTAGAAATATTCAACAACATATCCTTACCCAGTGTTATCACTTGGACATGTCCATACTATGTTTTTTGTCCAACGTCCAAGATTGTCCAAAATCGTCCAAGCCTATGTCCCATGTTTAACTAATCAATAAAGTAATTTAAAAAAATATATAATTATATATTTTTTTAGGTGCTGGACTCATTGGTGAAAAAATTAAAATAGACTATCTTAATAAAATTTTAAGTAATTTTAATTTGAAAAAATGTCCAAAATGTCCAAAAAACGTCCAAGTGACAACACTGCTCTTACCTATGATTAGACGATTTAGCCGAAAGGCTTGAAGGTACATTGAAGCATATGTGATAGGTTTAGAAGAAGAAAACGCAGAGAGAGCTGTGAAACAGTTTAAATCGCATAGGTGACTTTGGGTAGATGATTGACCAAACCGAGATCAATGGAGACCTACATGGAGTGTCTTCAATTAAAAGGGCCCATTTTTACATATATTTTATTTTGAGATATTTGAGTTTAATTATTTGTTTTGATTTTCAGACTGATCTAGGATCAATCAAATTTCATGATATTGATTAGTTAAAGACGGCAGGTGACTATCAGGTAAACTCGTGACATGTTAGCTCTATGCAGCCTCATGTAATTTTTCTTTTTACATTATCTTGATTTTTTATTATGTAATTCAACTTTCATTTATAATTAAAAAAAGTCAATCATGTCAAAATTTATATTAATTTAACTAAATCTCATTTTTCAAAAAAATGTAAAAATGGGCCCTTTTAATTGAAGACACCCCACATGACATTTTAAATCAGTAAATTTGTTTGTACAGCAGCGTTGAAAGTTTTGAACCCACCTTACAACAGGTACAATACATTATTGCTTAACTCAGTTTTTTTAAAAAGAAAATGTATTTGACCGCTAAAGAAAAAAATTGCCTTTAAGAAAAAGTATTTTCTGTCGCAAAAAAAGGTTCCGCCGCAGAATGTATGCATAAGAGGAAATTGCCACAAAGTATATGCGTTGAGATAATCTTGATGAATCTTGATAATCGAAAATCGATTTTTATCCGTTATTCTATGCATATATATAAAAAAATTAAAAAAATGGTTAAAAAAAAAGAGTGAGAAAGCACTTTCTAAAAAAAAAAAGAACGACTAAAAAAAAAAGAGCACTTTCTAAAAAAAAAAAGGAACGCTCTCTAAAAAAAAAAAAAAAAGTAGTAATTGTAGTAATATTTACTACATCATGTAGTAATTATTATTACATGTAGTAATGTAGTAATTGTAGTAATATTTACTACATCATATAGTAATTATTATTACATGTAGTAAATATTATTACATATAGTAATATATACTATATGTAGTAATTATTTTTATATATACTGATACTTTATCAATGTGCAATTGACTAATTCAAATATTATTTGACGATCACAGCTGCGGAATACATTAGTAGTAATGTAATCGAACCTTGAACCTGGAGTCATATGACATTAAATAAACAATTGATTATAGAGATATATCAGTTAGATCAGTAAAGTTTATGCATACAGAGTTTATTAGGGTTAGCAATCAAACCTGAAATCATATAGTTGGGTAATAAGGTATATCAGTTAGCTCAGTAGAGTTTTATGCATGCAAAGAATTATTTGCAATATTTATAATTATCAGTATGCATTAGTATATAATAGTAAAAATCACATACATATAAGCATAAATATAGGAATAAGGAAATAAGTTAAAATGTTCTTTTAGCAAGTTAATATAAATAAACCTCATCGTTGTTGGTGACCGCGAGTTGTGTTTAAAGGTGTGAGTTGTGATTAAAGGTGTAAATTGTAAAGGAATAAAAGTTGAAGTTAATGTAGTAAATAATATTATATTATTACATATTATTACATGTAGTAATAATGCTACATTACTACATAATTACTACATATAAATAACTAATATTATATTGCTACATATTACTACATGTAGTAATAATACTACATTACTACATAATTACTACATATAAATAACTAAGATTATATTACTACATATTACTACATGTAGTAATAATGCAACATTACTACATAATTACTACATCTAAATAACTAATATTATATTACTACACATGTAGTAAATAAAACTACATAACTACATAATTATTACAATTAAGGTTTAAAAAATGGTATGTAAAAATATATGTAGTAAATATAATTGTAGTAATTGGCTATTTACAGCGCCATTCACTAATACTTATGTCACATGACTTTCCAGCAAAAGTAAACAAGATCACGTGATTGGAGATTTAAAGCTGATGGCACCATATCTAGTACAAAGATCATATATTATATATTTTAGCAAAAACTCTCAAAATTTAAAAAGCAAAAAAACTGTTTTTAGCAATTATCTTGGCATATAGTAGTTCAATTTGAATAAACTTTTTTTTAAAATAAGGCTTTTAGTAAGGCATATTTAACAAAAAAGTTTATTCAATTCTGATTACTAGAACAAAAATTATTTAAGAAAATATAGATTTGTTGTTTTTAGCAAATTAGATTAATATTAATAAAATCCAATTATAACCTATAAGAAAGATCTAGGGTTCTAAAGAGACTATTGGGTTTGCTAATAACAAACTAATCTTTTCGGGTTCTCAAATTGAAAATAGGTATATAACTAAGAAATAAAAGCAAAGTGGTGATAAAAAATATAACTAAGGAAAAAAACCAAAAAAGAAATAAGAGAAGTACTGGAATTGGGGTTAGTAAACTTTGCAAAAACATGCATATTGTTATAGATACTGGTAGAAAAATAGTAGTTTAAAATACAGGCCAGATTGTAATACAGTGCAGAACACTTAAAGATAACAATAAAATAACTAATTTTTAAAAGCTAATCACTTATAATACAAAAAAATACAAAAAAAAGCCACTATTTTAAAGCTAAATTAATTTACTACAAATTATTCTACATTTTATTATGATCGCATAATGGGGATTTACAAATTGATTCAATTGGTTCATTTGTACCAAGTTCTTAATTTTTATCATAAATTTTTTTTTTTCTTATTTGTTATTTCTACAAAGTGATAACAAATAAAGCCGGGGTGATAACAGATATTGGTTATTTTCTGAAAAGTTAAAAATGTTAAAGGGAAACAAAAAAAATAATAAAAGTATTTTAATAATACAAGTTCCTGTCATGTCGTCATATAAAACATTGAATAACTCATTTATTCCACTATATTAGAGAAATAATTAAAATATTCTCCCAGTGGCGCACTTATAAGGCACAAAGTGCCCACATATGCTACTGGGAAAATATTTCATTATTCCCACTGTCCCGGTACATATCAGCCTTAAGTTTTTAAAAAATTATTTGTTATCAAATTATTAGAGTTTAAAATTCTGTATTTTTTATATGAAGGACCCAAAATGGGATATATAAAAAAAATTTTTTTATTGCATATAAAGAATAGGTATTTATAATTGCAAATCAATAATTTAAAATATATTTTAATAATAAATATTGACTTGTAATTTAAGTTTTAATAATATAAATGAGTAAATCTATGAACCATCCCCATAGGTTTTGTTAAATACCATCTCCCTAAAATAAAAAAAATTTAAAAGTTTGAGCGAAGATATCTTGACAACCATCTAACTAAATTCAATGAACTTTTTTTTATTTGAATTCTATGCATTCATAGAATTCAAATAAAAAAAAGTTCATTGAATTTAGTCAAATAGTTGTCAAGATATCTTCACACAAATTTAGAAAAAAATCAAAATGTCTATCAAAATAAAAGCTGCGCCAAAATTTTTTTAAAAATTTGAGCCAAGATATCTTGACAACTATCTGACCAAATTCGATGAACGTTTTTTTATTTTAATTTTATGCCTTTATAGAATTAAAATAAAAAAATTCATTGAATTTGGTTAGATGGTTGTCAAGATATCTTTGCTCAAACTTTTAAAAAAATCTTGGCGCAGCTTTTATTTT
>QKWP01003138.1:0-16137 GCA_003550325.1 Gigaspora rosea | reverse complement strand
TGGATCCCCAGATAAAAAAAAAAAAAAAAACTAGAGTTCAAACTTTCTTAAGCCTATTTGATCCGTAAGCTACCAAGAATCATAAAAATATATTCCACAAAATGTGCCAAAAAACTTAAAAAAAAACCGCCATTTTTGAACGATTTTTACCCCTCTCTCCTTTTTACTTTTACCCCCTCTCCCTTTTTTTCTCTTCTCTCTTTTTTTTCTTTTTCTCTTTTTTTTTCACTTTCTTTTTTCTTTTTAATATTTCAAATATTTTCGAAATATTTTGGAATCAGTAAATCTGTAACCTGAATCATATCAAGGACCTGTTTGACTAATATTTTCAAAATGTTTCGATGATTTTTAATATTGTACTACATGATCAGATTAGATCTTTGTTTATTTTTTTTTGTTTATAATTTAGATCTTCTATTAATTTTACATTGTTTTTCGTACTCCTTTTGTTTTTTTTTGGTTTCGTTTAGTTTTGTTTTGTTTTTTTTATTTATATTTTTTTTATTTTTTAATTTTTTTATTTTATTTTTATACTTTACTACTAGCACTTTGCAAGAAATCCAGTGACTTTTTGGTATTTAGCGCAAGCTAACTCAGCTTTTCGACACTTTGCAAAAACACACAACTACTTTCTCTAGCAATTTCGAAAGTTCAAGAAGCAAGTTTTCACAAGTTTTTGCAAGTTTTTGCAAGTTTTTGTTTTATTTATTTTTTCGTTTCATGTTTTTTGGTTTTGGTTTTTTTATTTTTATTAATTTATTTTATTCCGGCACTTTGTAAAAACCTTCAACAATTTCTAAATTGCAAAAACACGAACTCGAAATGGAAATTTGGGGCTTTGTTTATTTTTTTATTTATTTTTTATTTTTTTTTTTATGTCAAAGTTTCTGCTCTGGGTGAGAGTTTATTTAATCAAGCCTGTGGATCAAAGGCGCCTCTTTGGGCAGCCCCACAATTGTTACATTGAATGAGAGTACAACTAGCCACACGTACAACTTTTGGTTGTCTAATTGAAGTAGTCCGCTCGAAGGTTCTAAACTAGTTGCCATACCTACAACCCAACTAGGTGATTGCCTATTTAAACTCTCTGGTTCAAGCTTTGCATGTCAATCCTACTTGTGATCACTGGTACAGCCCTCTAATATATTAGTCAGTCGAAGACAGTCCCAGATGCTAACTATATCCCCTTAGAACTAATTTATCTTCACAGTATACTTGGTAGAGCAGACCCTGTCTCACATAGGTATTACCTACACTTTGGTAACTTACGCACTCACCGAGACAAGCAACTTGCAGTCAGGGGATACCCTGCAACCGCTACCATTATCTACTTCTGCCTTTATAAGGTTCGCTCCAACCCCGGTACCCACCATCACTTTTCTACCGGTCCTTCACTGTTTTCCCAGACTTCCAATCCAGTTGGCCCAGAAGGGTTAATCTATTCGGTATTAGGTGCCATTATGGTTTTTCTCCCCCTGCTACCTACTTCTATAACATAGGTCCTTTTCCTCCAGTACCCGATCTGGCGGCCAGGTTGATAGACCTTGTCTCTAAGATCGACGTCCGGTTCTTCGACTCTGGTCCAATATTTCAGTTTTGGTAGCACAGGACCCCGAAGAATATATGTAATACTGAGATCTGGCTTTGTATAGACTTATATATAATTTTTCCATATGTCATATATTTAAATTTGTATAACCAACTGGTAATTTTTTGAAAAGCTAGATGTTTATTTGTATAACAAAAACAATCTTTATGACAAGTACGATCTTTTTTTGTATAATGATACTATATATACATCGGAAAAATTTTTCAGTAGATATAAATCGATATATACCGTATATTGCAGCTACCTTTTTTGCCGATTTTTAACAAAAAAAAACCGTGAGTAGCTTATTTACTATTTTAAGTAATTTAAAGCACAATAAAAGGTTATCTTATTTTTGAATACAAAACTTTATTAAGTAAAATAAATAAATAAATATGCTGTAGACAATAAATAAATATGCCGTAGACGATAAATAATTATGTTATAAACAATAAATAAATATGCAGAAAAAAATCGAGAGTAACTTATAAAGCGATTTTTGGTCAATCAATTATAGTCACTACATAGTAAAGTCTAAATTTTACTAAGCAAATCGATTAAAATCGCATAAGTAACATTATTCAGCAGATCAAAATACGCATATCCTGAAAATTTCATACAAATCAGAGAACTTTTTATTATTTGACTTTTAATTTTTACGTTCAACGGTTTTTTTTTTATAAAAAAAAATCTGTTGAACGTAAAAATTAAAAGTCAAATAATAAAAAGTTTTCCGATTTGTATGAAATTTTCAGGGTACGCGTATTTTAATCTGCTGAACAATGTTACTTATGCGTCAATGTTACTTATGCGACTTTAATCGATTTATTTAGTAAAATTTAGACTTTACTATATAGCAACGTTCATCGATCGTGTAGGTAGCTTATTTTCAGAACTAAAAATTTTGTTGTTAAATTTGAACATGGTTAACTACCGCCCTTTTTTTCTAGATAGGTTTCTGATTTTCTCTTTGTCACTCTTTTTTTGTGTAATTATGTTTTTGGCTTTGGTGATTAACATGATCATACTGGTACTCAGATCTGAAATTGTATAATTTATAGTAAATTTGAACTTATATGATAATTTTGTATAAAGCTTTTAATAAAATTAAGTGTATAAAGTTATATTAAAATTTTGAATCTGGATCTGAGTTATATCAGAGTTCTTCGGGTCCTGGTAGCACCGTCAAAGATTTTTGCTACTTCCTTACTCGGGTCTTGCCAAATGGGTTTCCATTTTCCCGGTTTCTTGGATTTATCTGTATCACGAGGCACAACTGTTTATTTTTTTATTTAGTTTGCTTACATTTTTGTTTTTTGTTTGTTTTCTTTTTTTTTACTATTTTATTTATTCTTTACTTCTTTCGAAACTTTGCAAGAAAACGACTTGGCTTTTCCGGCACTTTACAAAAACACCAATTCTAACATCTCTAGTACTTTGCAAGAAGTCACAAATATGAACGAATATAATTGAATATAAGCAAATATGAGCAAAATATAATGGTTTATTTTTTTTCATTTTTGTTTTTTTTGTTATTTTTCGATTTTGTTTTGTGTTTCTTGTTTGTTTTTTTACTTATTTATTTTATTTTATTTTATTTTATATATTTCTTACTTCTTTTAGAACTTTGTAAGAAAACAACCTAACTTTCTGGCACTTTGCAAGAAGTAGCGAATATAAGTGAATATAAGCGAATATAAAGAATATAATAGTTTATTTTTTTTGTTTTCATTTTTTAATTTTTTTTGGTTTCGTTTTTTTTGGATTTATTTTTTTTTGTTATTTTTTTATAATATTATATAATATATGTAATATTTAAAATATAATATATAATAAAAAAAATAAAATTTTATATTAAATAGTGATATTGTATATTTAATAATTTAAAATATTATATAATAATAATAAATAAAAAAAATTTATAATTAAATTGCGAAAACTTGCGAAAACCTATAAAATGTTCAAAAAGCATGATTCTGTGAATATAATAATTATTAATTGATATCATATCAGATATATATCGATTAATATTTATATCAGATAATATTGATTACTACTAGATATATATTGATTACTATCACTATCGATAGAAATCGGCAAGGGTAATTGGTATCAATATATATCTTACCGGTTAGTAATTGATATATAACTATATATAAAATTTGCCGATGCTATGTGTTTTTTTAAATAACCAATCAAATTACAGAAAATACAACCAATCAAAATTTAAAAAATTATAAAATATCAAAAATCAATCATTTGAATAATTTTAAAATTAATAAAATTTAATATTCAATATAGAACATTTCCATCTCTAAGTATCCTTCACTATAGTATTACAAAAAATAGTTTAAGAAACAAACTAGTAGCAGCAGTATTACAAATATTATTAGTAGTCAGCACAGTGATGTCACTTTGCCATTTGGCCGGCCAATGGCCAAAAATATAAATTTCATTTTTGGCCGAAACGGCCAAATAAAGCTAGTAATCTGATTGGTCCAATATTAATACATGTTTATTACTAATTAATTATATAACTTTAAGCATTTAAAGATATAGCTAGAATGAAGTTTATTTATATGCTTTAATACTTTTTAACTTTGTGTTTAATAAGACCAGATTTAGATATCTTTAATAAAATAAATCATTCGATATTTAAAATAAATAATAGATTAAGGGTTTTTAGAATTAAAAAAAAAATAGCATATTTAAATTTGGAATAAATAAGAATTTTAAAAATCTTATTTATGTATTAAAATTTTGAAAGGAAATGAAATTAGAGTATTTAAAAACTTCTATTTGACGAAAGAAGTAAAAGTTTTTATTGCGTAAATCAACTAACTATTTAATAATAACAAAATATATAGTAAATAATAAAACTTTGACTCAAATTACATACTAAACCTTCACTCAAAAATTACTTACTATTAAACCTTTGTCCAAATTATTTTTTTATATAACTAACTGAACCTTAGCTAAACTCACTTACTGAACTTTCGCTCAACTTACTTACTAAACCTTACTTATTAAACTTTCGCTTAAATCATTTTTTTATACAATTCGCCAAACTTTTGCTTAAATTATTTATTAAATTTTCACTTAAGTAGTTTTTTTATACAACTTACCAAGCCTTTGCTCAAATTATACTAAACCTTTGCTTACTAAACCTTTGCACAAATTACTATTTTTCAAATTACTTTGTTCAAATTATACTTTTATATAATTTTCTAAATCTTTGCTTAAATTACTTTTTTATATAGCTTATTAATTTTTAGTTAAATTATTTTAATATAACTTATTAATTTTCGCTTAAATTATTTTTTGTATAACTTATTAAACTTTCGCTTAGATTTTTTTTATATAGCTTAACGAGTATTACTTAAGTTATCATATATATTACCGTAATATGCTTTTATACAGTATTTTTATACACTTTTCTTTTTTATTACTATTTAAAGAAATTTGGCTGTTTGGCCATTTGGCCATCAGCCAATAGCCATATCGGCCAAATAATTTTATTTGGCCTGGCCAAATGACATTCAACTTTGGCTGTAAAATTTTGGCCATTTTTGGCCAAATTATTGAGTATTGGCCGATGGCCAATTAAATTTTGTTTGGTCGATTAAATTGCCATCACTGGTCAAGCAGTATATAAAAACCAGGTTGTAGGTTTAGGTCATAAATAAATAGTCTAAGTTCCAGTACTTGGTAATTATAATAATTAATTATAATCTAATATATTAAAATTTTACATATCATATTTAGTTTACTCTGTATAAATAATTTTAAATACCCTTCTGGATCAGTCTGAATAACAAAAATCTTATATGTTATGTTTAGTTTATCTAAAATAAACATGATACATAAGATTTTCATTATTTGGACTAATCTGGAAGATATTTACTTAAGGTAGGAACATTCCAAATGTTACAAGTTTGTGGATCACTATACAATTGATTCAGAATTTTTTTAGTACTTTTTTGAAAGCTTAGATAGATTATCTCATCTGTAAACCTGGCCAAATATACTTAATAACTTGAAGTTTTTATCATTCTAAATTACTCAACCTTTATTTTAACGCCCTTATGCGCCGACATCGATTTTGTGATACGCATAGTTTCTATAAAGGTAGTTCCAGTGTAGTTTCCAGGCTTATTAGCTAAGATGTGTCATCTATTTTTAGCGAAAAAACATCTAAAAAAAGAGATTTACAGTATCGCAAAATTGAAGCCGTTGTATATAACTATGCTCTTGCTCATGCTCATGCTCATGCTCTTGCTCTTGCTCTTGCTCATGCTTTTGCTTTTGCATAAAGAAGGAAGTGAAGATACGGAGCGAGACTTAACTATTCATACGTTTATTGATTTAGCATAAATTCCGAGAGTTACTTTTAACATTTTTCACTTTAAATCTGTCGCATNGATTTTGTGATACGCATAGTTTCTATAAAGGTAGTTCCAGTGTAGTTTCCAGGCTTATTAGCTAAGATGTGTCATCTATTTTTAGCGAAAAAACATCTAAAAAAAGAGATTTACAGTATCGCAAAATTGAAGCTGTTGTATATAACTATGCTCATGCTCATGCTCATGCTCATGTTCATGCTCTTGCTTATGCAAAGAAGTGAAGATGCTGAGCAAGACTTAACTATTCATACGTTTTGTGCTAAATTTTTTACAAAAATAATTGATTTAGCATAAAGCTCATGCTCATGCTCATGTTCATGCTCTTGCTTATGCAAAGAAGTGAAGATGCTGAGCAAGACTTAACTATTCATACGTTTTGTGCTAAATTTTTTACAAAAATAATTGATTTAGCATAAATTCCGAGAGATAGTTTCGAGATTTTTTATTTTTTATTTTTTTGCTTTCGGATTTTTTGCCGCTCAGATGAATTGATAATCATTAAAATTAAAGATGAGCTAAAAATTTTGTTTCGCTAAACAATCATTTACTATCTAATTTTTTTAACGCACTTATATGGCGATCTTACTAAATTTTTAAATTTATCTATTGCTACATATTTTGAGTATATGTACTTTTAACATTTTTCACTTTAAATCTGTCGCATAATTATAACCAATTTATTTAATTAATAATTCAAACGAATATTTAATAATTGAACAGATGTTTTTGTCGCCACCATTACATGACCTTTCATATGTAGTATATAAATAACAAGCCTATACCAAAATGGTCTATAATCATGACTAGTCGTTGACTGTTCTTGGTCCTATCGACTCATGGGATCCTGCTTTCAAAAGTGCTCTGGTAATTTACTGCTATATATATATATCTATTTAAATCGTAAAATTTTAATTCAATTCTTGGCAATTTCAAAATATGTGCCTTCATTCTGCATTTCTCGCCTATCTTTATATTTACACAGATTGGATTTCAATATATAATCCAAGTAAAATTTCAAAATTTTTTTCTTTTTTTATATATACATGATTAACTTTTAAACAACTATTTCTTTTTATTTATATAGCGTGGAATTTGATTTTTAAAGCAAAATCATCATATCAACAAGGCTAATTAAATAAATTTATGCCATATTTTATATTATAGTTAACATCCTTTTAATTATTAAATAGCACTAGAAAAACCACTTAAAGAAACTTGGCCCAAAGTATATAAAGTCCTTAATTCACAATTTGAAAGGTAAGCTGTATAATGATTTTAAAGAAAATTTTTTTTTTTAGTATTTTAAACTTTTAAATTACAATTAACATATATATGTAGTGTAAGAATATCTAGAAAAGGCACCTACTTTAATGATTTTTGCTACGTAGTACAATGTGATGGTTATGAAGAAGACATTTTTTTTAAACATGGTTTTTAGTCCAGTTATTCAATCTGATGGCACCATTTGTACTATTTTTTTCTGGGACAAGAAACTACTCAAAATGTTTTGAGTGCTCGAAGATTAATGAATTTAGTCGTCGGATTTCCGGTTAGTATTTACCATATCAGCTTACTATGATTCATCTGCTATTATTTGGCAGAAACTATATAGTTGCCGAATAATAAAATTGTTATTAGGCAGACTATCGTTGTAAGTTACCGGATAAATCCGTTATCAGTCATGCAGATGCCTTATAACTTAATTATTTGGTCAAAAGATTTAAGATCAGCCTAAGAAGTTGAACTCTTTCGGAATTTAATTTTTTAGTCTGATCTTAAATCCTTGACCAAATAAACCAGTTAGCCTGCCTGATAACTATTAATTATGCTTGCTTATTATGTTTATGATGATTACATATATTTATTGTCGCGGCTGATCATGAAATCTGGGTGATCATGAAATCTATAAAACCTATTTGCAAATCACCCTCGCGACATTTATTATTTTCATAATTATCTTTTTATCTATTAACGCATATTTATTTTAACTTAATGTTTTATTGAAGAGGTCATGTCCTTAGAAAATGTTCATCAGATTATAACAAAAGTATTAAGTAATAATAATGCTGATATTCCTTATGTTTTAATTTATTTTGTTGATAGTAAATCAAACTCTGGTTCTGGTTGTTCAATTGCACGTCTAATTGCTACTACCTTTGATCATGATGATAAAACTGGATAGAAATTTCCTGATTATTTATCTAAACCCTTAAAATAATTGATTTAGCTAAAGATACTAATAAAATCTACGATACTTATATAGAATTAAAATGATATAATGCTACTTATTCGTTTTTAAAATGTGATTCTTGGCCAATATCCTTATTATTAAAAGAAAGGTGCTATATAAAAGTTCGATTCCTACTTATTGACAAAATTTCCTTTGGCGAAGGCCGAGTATTATCTGCTATATTGATTTGTGGTATCAATCTATGTTGTACATTTGATGAGAAGTATATGGAATTTTTAAAAGTATACAAAACTTCACATTTTTACTTTATTGTTATAATATAAATTTTATTATTTATACTCTATTCATTAAAAAAGAACAAAAAACTTATTGTAATTACATATAATTTGTTAGCTAACTGTAAGTTACGAGAATACATATTTGCTACATGCGAAAACAATTGAAGAAGAAATAATGCGATCTAAAGTATTAGCTGATTTTAAATCGTCAAAAAGTCTTATTCTTTCAAGGCCTTAGTCATGAATTAAAAAGTATGGATTTATTATTCATAAAATGAAATTTTTTTCAGAAATATATTGTTTTAAATAGGTTTTATGATAATGACTTAATCTCTATTCCAGCATCGTTAACACATATCAGCGTGTTTGGTTCATCATATTCCAAAATTTGGGGTCCAAATGTAGATCAACTTTCAATTTTATAGTCGAATTTTATAAAGCAAACTTTTATATGGAGTGCGTGGTAATGTGGTACAGCGTGTTATTTGATGAATTTAATATGGAATTAGTGCGTTCGTTAGTTTATTTTGTCTTTATGAAGATAATTTGAAGGTCTTATAAGTTATGTAGTTATTTCGAGTGTATTAAGTTTTACAATACCCATTCTTTTATAAGAAATTCTTGAGTAATTCGTTCCATGCAGGAATGAACATAGCAGATAGTAGGCATTTTTTATGATTTTTTTTTTTAGATATATAATTAGTTATAACAAAAATTAGAAAAAAAATACAATTTATTTTAGTCCTGTTCTTATGTATAAATTAGTCATAATCAGTTTTTTTTCTTTTCACGATTATAAAGGAGCTAACGAAAAGGCTTTTTATAAAATCATTATGATTCAATTTAGTAAAAATTGGTTAAAATTTTAGTACATTTTGAATTTTTTGTAATATTTATATTTGTTCAAATGGTAATAATCCAAGTATTATATTAAAATATTTTAAAATTTATTAGATAATTAATTAATTAAAAATATTAAAATCGGATGTTAAAAAAGGTATTAAAAAAGGTAAAAAACATTACAAAATTTAAATTATTAAAAAATTCTGATGCAACTATTATTGACCTGAATTTTGATAGTTTTATAAAGATGTTATTTTTTATTTCTTTTTTAATTTTTAATTAGGGTATCATATAATTGAGTCAGGTTAGCAAAGATTTTTTAGTGCATTTCAAATCTGTATTATTTCTTTTTTTAGTATTTGATTTTAGTATTTTTTTAGTACTCAATTTTCTAGTACAATATTTTTTTTAATATTTGTATTAATCAAAAATTAATCAAATTAATCATTTTAATTTTAATTAATTTATCTAATTTAATAAAAGAACATATGTAAGTTTGTATAGAGGATGAATGGATAGTATTCTGTAACAGGTAAAATTTTTAATATATATTTTTTTAATTTTTTATATTTAAAATAATTGAATATAAAAAGGGTAAAATTATTAAAAAATTTAAATGCATTAAAAAATTCTGATACAATCATTTTCAATTATTTTATAAATGAAAAAATATTTTTTTTTAATACTTAATTAATGGTAAGGTGTTTTAAAAGTTTTGTGTAAAAAGCTATTTTGGTTAAATGCCTTTTTTTATGAATATTAACTTTCTCATAAAATCATTTGGTCTGGCAGACTAGTAATAAATAGTATCAGGATTTTTAGTGCATTTTGAATTTTGTAATATCTCCTTTTTTAGCATCTAATTTCAGTATTTTTTTAGTCTCAATTTTTTAGTTTGGTATTTTTAAAAAAATATTTAATGAACATAAGTTTGTATAGTAAGTGGGTAGGTAGTAATATTCTGTAATGAGTAAAATCTTTAATCTATTTAATATTTAAATTTAAATATTAATCTATAAATCTATATCTAAATTTAAATCCAATAGAATTTGTATTAGAAATAGAATATTAAAAAACAGAAAGAATTTTTTTTCTAATTGTTTAAAAAATCTAATTAAAAATTAATCTTCAAACCAGAACTTTTATGAAAATTCCCATTTTCATACCATTTTCTACAATTTGTACTACTGCTTTACATATCCAAAACATTCCTGATTGGAAAAAAAAACCAAACAAAATATAATAAGTTTTAATGATTAGGAGCATGCCATTTATCACGTGATTTTTACTATGGATACATGGTCAAAGGTAGTGATCACGTCTATATATTATATTAATTAATCAAAATTAGATAAAGTGATCACACCATACATGGATAGGAGTAGCTACTAAGTAAAAAATATCACGTGATAAATGGCACACCCCTTAACCATGCTGACTATTATTTTCTTTGTTTTGTTTTTTTAGCCTGTGTAAATTTTATGCTAACCTTTTTTTAGATTTATAGGTAGCAAGTCATATTGTTGGTATCACCGTTTCTGGAGTTACCATTATTGTTGTTGCCATTGCTATAACTCTATTCTTGGAATTTCATCATTGTTACTAGTAATGCCATTTCTGAAGTTAATATTTCAAAGTTTGCTATTGCAAGTATTGCTATTTAGTGCCATAGCTACTGGTATTTTCACATGTCTGTGGTATAGTTAACTATCTTTTTTTTTTGTCTAACTACAGTATCATCATTTTTGGTGTGTCATTACTGAAGTTTTCGCTTGTTACTGTAATTCGACAATTTTTGCCCAAAATTGTATATTTACATTTATATTTGAGATATATAATTTAAATTTACTAATTAACTTTTTTTAGCTACAAATAAATGGATTCTAATATTGATAATGACATAAAAAATTATTATTTGAAGAAGAATATCCATTATTGTGGATTCCTTTTAAAGAACTTTATAATTCTGTAAAAATATAACAAAGTGTATTTGCAACTATATTTTTGTCTATGTGGGTAAATAAAAGAACAAACTATCAAAGTAATGTTGCATTTAAATTATTGCATGGATCAAGATCTTGTGATGAAGGATTTATACAAAAGATAATATTAATTTATGTTTATTGTTTTTCATAATAATTGCTAATTGAATATATAATTTTGGTTTAATATTTAGTTAAAGTCATATTGTAAAATTGGATCTAAGCATTTGTTATTTTTAAAGTATTATGGAATATCAAAAAATAAATTTTCTAAAAATTATATTCTTGTCTTGGAATATGTAGCAATGAGCTTCTTATGTTGAAATCTTTGCTCTGTATTACAAATATATTAAATAGATAAATTAACTTTATTACATTATATTACTTCTGATCTTCAAATGATTCATTCTCAAGGACTTATTCATTAAGATTTGCATAGTGGTAATATTCTGCAAGACAATTTACATAGTGCTTACATTGCAAACTTGAAACTTTCAATAATAACCAATAGAACATTAAGCACAGAAGGGCATGGAGTTTATGGTATTTTACCATATATAGTACTAGAAGTTTTAGATAGTGAACAATATACAATGTTCATTAGATATTTATTCATTTGGAATAATTATGTGAAAAATTTTATATGAAAAATCTATAATTTATAATTAAAAATTTGGAACATAGCTACAAACAAAATATGTCAAAAAAATTTACAATCAAGAATTATAGAAAACACATCACAATACTATATAAATTTAATGAAAAAATATTGGAAAAAAGATTCAATAAAACGTTTGTCAGAACAAAAAATTATTGAAATTCTTACAAAATAGCAAAATGACTAAAGTATTTTATTGGAATTGACTAAATCAGAAGAAATATTAAAAAAACAAAGTACACATATACAATCATATTCAGATAGTTCTGATGATTTATAAAAGCAAATTTATTGAATTTACTATGTTTTTTTATTTAAAATAAATAAAATTTATCCTTTATTAATTATAATTTATTTAATGAATAAATTGATTATTGAAAATTTACAAATAATGAATTGATTAAGTTTAAAATAAAAAAAATGCAGAAACAATATAAATAAATCTTTTAAATACAAGTACAGTTAACTCTCATTAATATCAACCTTGTTAAATATCAATCTAAGCCACAAACCAAATTTTTATAAATTTTTATATATTAAAATCCCTTATAAATATCAACTTTAATATAAATTCTCATTAATATCATATTAATATAAATATAATAGTAGTCCAAATAGTTTGTTATAAACGAGAGACAACTGTATATGATAAAATTTTAATATATTTGAGGCCATAGTTTTTATCTAATAATATTTTTAGTAAATATTATTTTAATTTGTATGTTCTTGATTATTAATATATATATAAATAAAACATTTGTTTTTAATAATTCAATTATGAATTGGTTTAGTTTGTTTTAGCATTATTTATTTATATAATAAACTGATTTTCTGGCATAGAAAATAAAAACTCAAATTATAAATAAGATTAAAATATTTTGATTTATATATTTATGTTATATCTAAGATAATTTTAAGCATTAATATACTGCAATTTAAAATTATAAATTATTAAGCTAGACCCATATTGTAAATATTTAATCTGATTTTAACTGGACTACTATTTTTTAATCTATAAAAATTATTTGAACTAATACATACAATATCTTGATAAAAATTGATATACACTATTGTAGTTTCTAATTCTTTGAAGATTTTTAAAAATCTGGAAGCAGTTTCTTTTAAATTAGGATTTGCAATGAATTTAAAATATAATAATAAAAATTTCTTTTACCTATTTGATTCTTATTGTTATTAATTATTCAGAATAACAGTAATACATTAATATGTTAGCTAATATAAGCGGTAGAACTTTAAACATTTTTAAATCCATTATAATAGAAATATTTGTTAGATATTACTTTTTCTAGTGGTTGCTAAAATGTTTTCATATATAAAACTTGTGTTGTAATATGCAATTGTGTATTATAGTTGTTTTTTTAAGTATCTCTATTTTTTTTGCACCTGTAAAAGTTAATATTACATAAAGAATTTTGAAATAATACTTGTAAAAAAGGTTTATTGCTTTTACACATGGTAGTAGTAAAAAGATCAATAGAGGAACTTTAATCCTTGAGCACTTAGTTTTACTATAAAATTTTAATTAGTAATTCTGTATTTCTTGATCTAAAAATCGTATTTTTTGTGATAATGCAAATTTATATGCTTTAGTTGTAATTAATTAATTAATAGTTAGAGTAGATTAATTTATACTATATCATGTAATTGTATTGTATCTAAGCACTGTCTGAGGATTTCATGTTTATTTTATTAATTTTAATGGTTTATCAGATATTGTCTCAATGACAGATACTAATTAAATAGAATTGGAACTATTGGAGATATTAGTAAATAGCACAACTGAATTACTATACATAATCCTGTGAGTTCTATAGCAGATTATAATAAACTAGATTAGTAATATAAATTTAATTACAATTATCATAAGATAATACTAATTGTGATCTATAATTTAATATTTGAATAAATAAACAAATATTTTGTCTCTCTTGTATTATTATTGTCTTATATGCTAATTTTTTAAAACACAATTTTATTGTTGTTCATAGAAAATTTTTTTTCTAATTAAAAGAACAAATTCAAAGACAATATAGGTAAGAATTTTATAATTCTCATTAAAAAATAATTTACAATCCTACTTCTTAACTAATATACATAGCCTTTGTAGAAGTTCTATAATATAATAGCATATGTTATACATAAATCTTAACATCTAGCAAAAGTAAATATTGCAAAAATATATAAAGACATCTATGCTTATTTTCTTAACACCATTACTAAATCATGTTATATTTTGCATTTCTTTTTTTAGCAATTTGTTCAATACATACAGACTCTTATAATATTAACAAAAGATATAATAGTTATAATAGTGATAAAACAAAATGCACCAAATTACTACTAGCAAATTTATTATAAAAATCATAGAAATCAAAAAATCTGGTATAGAGATTATATATTATGCATTTCAGCAAAAACCTTTAAAATTTAAGAAACAAAAAAAACACTTTTTGCCATTTATCTTAATATCTAATATTCCAATTTGAATAAACCTTTTTTTAAAATAAAGCTCTCAGTAAGACACATATACAAAAAAAGTTTTTTCATTTTTAATTAATAAATTAAAAGTTATTTAAATAAATATAGTTTTGTCATTTTTCAAAAATTAAATCAGCCAAAATCCTATTATAACCTATATAAAAAATTTTCAAGATTTTAATTTGATATTACCTTTTAATTTTGAATCAAAAAATTCATTGAATATATTATTTCCTAATCAAAACTAATAATATAGCACTTTTTTTTTACAACTTAATTGCTATTATACTTTTTCAAAGAAATGTTATATCACACCTGTAGTATTCAGCACCAGTAATATAAAATTCGTGTAATTTGCAAATCAAAATAAAAACAAAAACTAAATTTTTATTAGTATTAGAGTTAGGATTAAGGCCTAGAATAGGGCAAGGTCATTGATTATACCAAAATTTTATGAGGAATTTTTTTTGTAGAGCCTCAAAGATAATTTCATAAACAAGTTTTGTGTTATAGTTATTGTTTAAAAAATATTCAAAAATTTGCATTACACCTGATTTTCATATTATACTGTAGCTTATAATAAAAATTATAGTGGCGTTGGACACCAGTGGCGTGATTTAACAATGCTATTCTTTTATTATATTAAATAAATATAATTTTTTTCTAAATATTGTTTTTATATAATTATCAAAACTCGCTGCATTAACCTGATGCATTTACTAGTTTTATATTTACTGAAGTTATTAAGTAAATTATGATCATTACATTGATAAAATCTTTTGTGTTGAACAAAAAAACATAAAAAAACCTTAAAAACATTAATGTAGAGTGAAGAACTTTGTAAATTTTTTTTTATTTTACATTTTGTATAAATATTCTTTAAAAATTGGAAGTATAATAAAGTTAATTAACTATGCAGTTTATTAATAATATTATTGTAGATGCTTTTATAATACAATAAGAAGCTTATAGATAAGATGCATTAAAATTGCAGAGGTTTCTTATTAGAATAATAGTTATATAAAATAGTATAGTATAATTGTCTGAAGTGTAGTAGAGGACTCTTAATTTCTATACAAGTGATACCAAAATTTCGGTTTTGATGCAGTATTAATCAGAATATCAAAAATATAACTTTGCAATTTCCGCTTTTTGCTATTTGCATATTTGTGCAATACAACAAATATTGTGTAATTGAAAACTGATTGGCTGGTATAAAAAAAAATAATAATTATTTTATGCTCCGGGCTTATATCGGTTTTTGATTCCTAGTATATTAGAAATTTGAGTAGATGTAGAATTAGGTATAGGAATAGATATTAGATATAGAATTAGATATAGAATTAGACGTATAATTAAATATATAAATTTGGAAATAGAAATTTGTCGCACCTCCGATTTGGCCAATCAAATCGCATGATTTTGTAGGCAAATAATTTTATTTTTTAAAAATTCAAAATTTTACTAGTAAAATGTAAAAATAAATAAGCGATATCAAAACATATAATGTAAAATTTTATTCTGAACAACTTTTTCTAAGTCATAAAGATAGATTATCTTAGTAAAAAAAATGGTTTATAAGAAAAATCAAAAATTTCGAACGTTAGCTCATATAAACCTTTTTTTTACTAATATAAATCTATCTTTACGTTTAAGAATTATATGTAAAATTTTATGCTAAACAACTTTTTTTAA